>JAUEJK010116815.1:0-11394 GCA_032274865.1 Eryngium alpinum | reverse complement strand
ATATATATATATATATATATATACGAGTATATATATAAAAGCTATCACTAGCTTGCTAAAGCTCACCTCAAGTCTAACTTAGTCCTCGATCCACTCATAAGCTTAGTTCTACACTAAGCTTCAGTCGACGTCAACTTCGGTTCCACATTACTACCGGCCTATGTCACACTAATGGCTAAGCATTTTCTTCCTTTATCTTTGTCGTCTACTTTACATTTGTGATCCTGTTACAAACTTGGGCATCGGAGTCCTACCGGACACCACCACCATCGGTGTCCCGTAGGAGCTAACCCTTTGTTCCATTATTTTTGTGTCTTTGATTTACAGGTCACGCCTTTCTCCCACTAATCAGAAATTCGACCGTAGAAATTTGCTTCTACAGTTTGGTGCCGTCCGTGGGAACCGGTTGCCATGTCGCTCGAAAAGGGGAAATCAATATTTCTGCTCATCTGGCTGCTCTCATGGAGCAACTCAAGGAGACCAGTGCCGGGCTGGCCGCAGTCTGGGAGGAGAACGCTGTCATGCGGGAGGAGAATGCTAACCTACATACCAAGGTGGATAGAATGCAGGCTACCAATAGCCTCGTCCGACCACCCAGACCATTCCAGGAAGTGTTGGACTCCATCCGTCCTCTCCAGCCACTTGGGTCTACCCTAGAGGGGCAGACGATCCATGTTGGCTCTACATCAAACCCACCTTCCGGAAATGATGAGCCAATGACTAAGCTAGTGAACAACCTCAGAGTGCTCCTGGGCTTAAACAAGACGTCCCCATAATAACCCTTGATGGTGCCGTTTGACCACCCCATGTAGGGCAATCGACCGACCCAAATAGGGTCACTATGGAAGACACTCAGGTAACCCCTCCAACTGTTGTTAAGCCTAGTACCACTAATGCTCCTCCTATTGTTACTGCAGGAATAACTAAAACACTTTCTCAGGAGGAGTTGATCACCTAAATGATCAACAAGAGAATGGAGGGCATGAAGGCTCTTATCAGTCGCATTCCTAGCATCCGGCTCCGATTAAAAAGAGTCTGCCCAACAGTTTCGCAGACTTCCCATTAATCGACGCTATTTCCTTGAAGGAGATGCCTAAAAAGTTCCTCCAGCCTACCATGGACAAGTATGATGGGACTACAGACCCAGATGACCACATAGCTCTCTACAAATAATCCATGTTCACAACAACCATTCCCAGGGAGCTCTGAGAAGCATGTATGTGCAAGGGCTTTGGTTCAAGCTTGTGTGGTCTAGCTCTTCGGTGGTACACCATCCTACCGAACAACTCAATATCTTCTTTCGCCCAGCTGACTGATACCTTTGTGAAGCATTATTCTACCAGCCGCAAATTGGAGAAGTTTTCTAATGACCTCTACCGCATCAGGCCGCGTTCAGGAGAATCTCTCCGAAATTATGTGACCAGGTTCAATTCTGAGAAGGTATCCATCACTTCATACAACATGGATACCGCTATTATTGCATTTCGGAAGGGTTTGCTTTATGATTCCGATCTATACAAGGAACTGACAAAATACCCATGCCGCACCATTGAGGATATCTTAGCAAAGCCATGAGCCCATATCAAATGGGAGGAGGATAAATCTAACCTTGGACGGTCCTCCCGCGATGAGGGGCGTTCAACCTACCAACCTTTATCCAGGGACTATCGGTCATCCAGGAGGACAAAGCGCCGCCATGAGCCGTATCCAACCAGCAGGGGCGACTGCTACTCCAAGGAGCCCAGACTACAGCAAAGGCTGAAGGAGCGTCCTCCCATTCTAAACTACAACCCGAGCATCGAACGTGTGGAGGTAGTATCCATCATGAATAAGATGGGTGACAATGTTAAATAGCCAGACCAAATCAAGAAGCCGGCCAAAAAGCGAGACGTCACTAAGTGGTGAGAGTTTTATGGAGATCACGGCCATACTACGGCTGATTGCATTGCACTGAGGATGGAGGTAGCTCGCCTACTCAAAATAGGGCACCTCAAAGAGTTTCTGACTCCCAAAGGAAATGACACCATGGCCAGAGCAACTAAGACAGATGATGCAGTCGTTCCCCCACCTGAGCCGCCGCCGCATCTGATAACTTGTCACTTCATCAGTGGGGGATTGGACGTCAGTGGCATTACTTATTCCGCGACCAAGCGGCATGCAAGGGAAGCTTCATCCCCAGATGGAAAACCAAGGATATATCTACCTGTCTACCCTGGACAGACCATTATCTTTTCAGATGAGGAACTCATGGAGTGGTACCATGAGGGAGTTACATATCCACACCATGATGCACTCGTTATAATTTCTAATTGTATCACTAAGAGAATACTTGTGGATAGTGTTAGCTCTGCTAATATTATATTCCTAAATTCACTAAAGACTATGATGGTTAATGAATTTACCATTGTCAGGAAGTCCATCGTACTTGTCGGTTTCAGTGGGGAGCATGTGCACTCAATTGGAGAAGTAACACTGTTTGTCTATGCGAAAGGAGTCAACCTCCCCACCAAGTTCATAATGATTGATGAACCGTCATCCTACAATGCCATAATCGGCCGACCACGGATCCATGGCATGAGGGCAGTACCTTCAACCTACCATCAGGCCATTCGTTTCCCCACACCTTGGGGGTGAGGGAGATCTAAGGAGCTTCTAAGATTACCAGGGAGTGCTACCAATCTACACTTCAAATTATTTTAGTGGACCATATTTTCCATGTACAGTAGACTGACACCATCACCGTACCCAAAATAGAGGAGTTGGATGAAGTCAGCATCAATGATGAGTTCCCAGATCATAAAGTCCAGGTGGGTGCTAGACTATATGAAGAGCTCCGGCTCAAACTTGTCGCTTTTCTCAAGGAGCACCATGATTACTTTACCTGGTCCCACAAGGACATAACATGCATTGATCCTACTGTAACTACACATTAGATGCAGGTAGATCCAGATCACCCACCAGTCAAGCAAAAGAGAAGGAAGTTCGCTCCAGAGTGCAATAAGGTTATCAATGAGGAGATCCAGAAGCTATTGGACAATGGTTCAGTCAGGGAGGTCAACTACCCGGATTGGTTGGCCAATGTGGTGGTAGTCAAAAAGAATAATGGAAAGCCCAGGGTTTGCATTGATTTCACGGACCTCAATAAACCATGTCCAAAGGATTCATTCCCTCTACCACACATTGATTCACTGGTGGACGCTATCGCGGGCTATCCGCTACTTAGCATCATGGATGCATTCAGTGGGTAAAATCAGATCCTTATGCACCCAGATGATCAAGAGAAGACCTCCTTCATCACAGAAAGGGGAATATTCTGTTACAAAGTGATGCCATTTGGACTGAAGAACGCTGGGGCAACCTACTAACGCCTGGTAAATAAAATATTTTAGAAGTAATTAGGGAAGACCATGGAGGTCTATATTAATGATATGTTAGTAAAGTCCTTAGCGACATAAGACCACTTAGATCATCTCCGACAGACATTCGAAGTTCTCATGAAATACAATATGAAGTTGAACCCCACCAAGTGTACCTTCGGGGTTTCCGCCGTAAAATTCTTAGGCTACATTGTCACTCAAAGGGGGATTGAAGCTGATCCAGACCAAGTACGATCCATCCAGAACATTCAACCTCCCAAAAGTGTCAGGGACACTCAACGGTTGCATGGACGAATCCCAGCACTAAGCCGGTTCGTCTCCACGTCCTCTGACCATAACAGGACCTTTTTCTCCAAGCTCAAAAAGACGGTTCATTTCACTTGGACCGATGATTTCCAGTCAGCACTTGATGAACTCAAAGCATATCTCTCCTCCCTACCTCTCATGGCCAAGCCCAATGATGAGGAGTCGCTCTACATCTAACTAGCAGTCTTCCAAGCAGCAGTAAGTGTGGTCCACGTCCGAGAGGAAGATGGAAAGCAGTATCCGGTCTACTATGCCTCCAGGTCACTCTTGGATGCCGAAACAAGGTATCGTCAACTGGAAAAACTAGCCTTAGCACTTTTGATGGCAGGAAGGAAGTTGCGCCCATACTTTTAATGTCACCCCATTATCGCAAGGACTCAGTATCCACTCAGGAACATTCTACACAGACCAAAATTGTCCGGTTGACTGACCGAGTGGGCAGTGGAGCTTAGCGAGTATGACATCAGTTATTAACCAAGGGCGACCATTAAGTCTCAGGTCATTGCAGACTTTATTGCAGACTTTTCTAAGAAGGATCAAGCTTCAGCTAATAAGGAGTTACTCTCCCTACAGAGGTCGGACGACACCCGTGTAGGATCAAAATGGAAGTTGGTTGTTGATGGGTCCAGCACCAGCAAATGAAGTGGACTTGGCATAGTACTTACCAAACCAACATGAGAAGTCATTCAAAGGGCAATCAAATGTGACTTCTGCGCTACCAACAATGAGACAGAGTATGAAGCATCCATAGCCGGACTGGACTTGGCAAAGGAAGTAAACGTCGGAGACTTACAGGTAATATCAGACTCCCAACTAGTAGTCAATCAACTAAATACAGTCTACCAAGACAAAGATTCAAGGATAACAACATACATAGAAGTAGTCAAGGACAAGGCAAAGCACTTCAATTCATTCATTATCTCTCAGGTCCCAAGGACTGAGAACGATCATGCGGACGCCCTGGCCAACATCGGTTCATCTATCCAAACAAAGGAAAACATCAACGTACTTGTAGTCTACATACAATGGCCAGTAGTATGGACAGGGGGCAGACTACAATGGAGATCCAACCTCTAACATGCAAAGTCCCACAATGGGGCAAACTACAGAATCTGTCAACAACATTAGTGGTTGGACTTGGATGGCTCCCATCCAAGAATATTTGTAGAGTGGCACCATCCATGAGGATAAGTATGAAGCAAGAAAGGTAAAGGTCAAAGCAGCTCGATTCACCATCTATGGAGGACGGCTATACATAAGGTCCTACACAGATCCACTACTCAGATGCCTGACCCTAGAGGAAGGAAAGTGTGTCATGACAGAGCTACATTATGGGGAGTGTGGCAATCACTCAGGTCCATGCAGCTTGTGTAACAAAGCCATAACTACGGGATACTACTGGCCAACAATGAGGCTGGACACCCACAGCTTCGTTAATTAGTGTGATAAATGTCAAAGATTCACTCAAGTCTCCCACATGCCACCAGAAACAACTTCATTCTACCATGGCCATTCATGAAGTGGGGGATGGACATAGTGGGAAAGATGTCGGTAGCTCCAGACCAAATGGTATTCATGCTTACGGTCACGGAGTACTTCACCAAATAGGTGGAGGCCGAAGCCTACGCCCGGGTCAGAGATAGAGAGGTCAAAAGTTTTATATGGAAAAATATAATATGCAGATTTGGGATACCAATGGAAATAGTCACCGACAACGGCTCGCAATTTATCTCCAATGAGACTTCTGCAAAGAATGGGGCATTAAACTTTTATTCTCCACTCCAAGGTATCCTCAAGCAAATGGGCAGGCTGAGTCTACCAACAAGTATGTAGTCTCAGTCATCAAGAAAAGATTAGAAAAAGCTAAAGGTAGGTGAGCAGACGAACTTCCAGGAGTACTATGGGCCTACTGTACTACATTAAAAACTTCAATTGAGGAAACTCCATTCTCCCTAGCTTATGGAACAGAGTCGGTTATCCCAGCAGAAGCCAGTCTACCAACTGCCAAGTGGGAGCACATAATTGATGAAAGTAATTACTTGGCTGTACAGCAAGGGCTTGACCTACTTGATGAAAAAAGGGAACAAACTCTAGTGAAGGTTGCAGCCTACCAGAATCAAGTCGCCAGATACTTCAACAAAAACATAAAAGGTAGACAATTTGCAGATGGCAATTGGGTCCTACGAAGGGTCTTCCAAAACACTAAGCAGGACGGGGCAGGAAAGCTTGGGCCTAACTGGGAAGGACCATACCAAGTAACACAGGTAGTGGGGGAAGGAGCCAACAAGAATCGCACTAGAGATGGGTTCGGCATAGCCAACAGCTGGAACGTCATCCATTTAAAGCGGTATCACTTTTAAACTCTACTTATTTCAAGTTACATGTTATTTTTATTGGACTAATAATTACCCACCCAGACGACTACCACAGTCGATTTACCCTTCCTCCAGGCAACACTAGTACCATACTTAAACTTGGGAAGTAGGAAATTGACCAATAATGCCAGCAATACCTTAAGCATGGTACTGCAAATAAACAGCGGACTTAACCGCTTAATATAAAGTTTCTAATTTATTTCATATTCGATTTGAACTTCAAGGGCAGTTGCTAACATAACAGGTGGCCGACATAGTCTACAGTCGGCCGAATCAGAGTAGCGCAGCGGTAGCGCGGTGGGAACACAAACCCACAGGCCCATGTTCGAATCCTAGCTCTGATAAAAGAACATAAACTTTTACTGCATGGCCTCACATTCGAATTATAGAACGTCCAGTCTACAATCCAAGTCCTGGTTTACCTACCAACACTTGAATTGTGGGGGAAAATCATACGCTCTCCAAGTTGGAGCCATACGTTAAAATAAGGCATCTTAAGTCAGCTAACATATCTCTTGAATGAAGATGATAATCTAACTCTAGGATTACACTCAGAAACTTTCTGAAGCTACAATCATAAAATCTTTGGTCGACCGGACAACAAGAATCAACTCACATTTACTAATATAATGTATCATTTACACGTAGAAAGTTTTTCGTCCAGCAGAATTGTGGTCGATCGACCATGGATCTAAGCTTAAGATAGTTCAAAGATTAAAACAGCATACGGCCACGTGACCAGTCAATTACATGGTTAAAAGTAAATAAAACACTTACTTAAGTCATTATTAGGCCAGTCGGTCGAATGACCATATGATAAACAAGCCTTGGCTGCCTAATCTTATCTGGTTAAAACAGTGGCAAAGTACTTGCTGAAGAATGTCAACAAAAATTGCTTAATAAGTTTAAATTATCTTATGGTCGACCGACCTAGATATCAAAAGATACTTAGCAAAAATTACCACGCATTTGATAAGGTTACACCGGTCGACCAACCAAAATGGTGAGAAACACTTAATCAAAAATATCAATAAATTACTTAACAAATTCACGTTACCCAGTGGTTGACAGACCAAAGCAATAAAAACCACTTAGCGGAAGTTGTAAAATAATTAATTGGTCTGAAACAAGCTCAACGGTCAATGGACCTCAATAGTACCAAACACTTAGCAGAAATTACAAGATAATTAAATTACAAGTCTTGAAAAGAATCTCAGTCGATGGACCACAATAGAGACAAGTGCTTAGAAATATTACAAGGAATAAAGATAATCGACTAGGCATGGTCGCCCGACCCGTCTCCAGTCTTGTCACCCTCTGCATTTTCCTTCTCCTGGTCATCCTCCCTATCCCAGTCGACCCGCTCATCCTCATTCTGCTCCTCTTCGTCTAGGCATACCGGATTCAGGATTGCCTCCAGTGACTCCTCGTAGTCCTTGGCAGCTATTTTTTGTACTCATCCAGCTCCTCGTCGACCGACCAGGCCTCCGAACCCTTATGTTTAAACTCCAAGATCAGCTCGCCTCTAGCCTTAATGGCAATCTTATTGCAGTACATGTGCACCGTCTCTGGAATTTGGGAGTTCTCGGCCCTGAGTCGGTCGACCTCCTCCTTTAGCTTCTTGATCTCTTCATCTTTTTCATTGATCAACAGGTCGAATAACCTTTTGTCCTCCTCAAGGCGATCTACGTTCCTCTTCAGGGAGTCCATCCTATCTTATTCTTTCTCCAAGTTGGACGTGCATTGCAGCACTGTAGCAAGAGCCTGCAAACAGAGGTAAGAACATAAGTTAAGTTCACAACAATTTGAGATAAGTCGTTCGACCATTGAACAATGAAACTTAGGAAATATTTACAAAAGTTTACCTTATAAGAGCTATAGATCGCCTCATCCCTGAGGTCGACCGACTTCATCTTCCTCATTTTTTCCTTCTAGTAGAGAGATGGGGGAGCAGATCTGTCCATTCGAAGGATCGCCAAAGATTTCGACCAGCTTTGGTATTCGGACGACCATCTCATCATCATCTTCTACGTCTATGGGGTCGATCGACCTCTTCCTCTTTAAGGGAGAGCCCATAGCTCCATAATCTGAAGCACCAGATTGGCTCCCCACAATTGGGGGCTTCCCCTAGTCGATTGACTTCTTTCTAGAAGGAGCTTTCTTCTTCAATAGTCTACGTGCAAAAGGAACTTGAAAGTTTTCCATCATTCGATATGCTAAAGATTATTGAAATGAGGTCAGGCCTTGAAAGCAATGAAACGTAAAAGTGTCGTCCTATGCGACCTCGAATGAGCGCCTTAATAATATATCTGATGTGTTGAGAATAAAGTGTTTACCCTTGTCGTTTGACCGGATTCCCTTCCAAAGGATGGAATCTACCAAAGTCAGAACTCTTCAATAATGTCTTGTAACTTCTTTTCTCTTCAGAAAGAGCTAAGACCTTCTCGATGCCCTCCTCTTCTTTCTTAGAGAGTGAAAGGATCATATTCCTTTTGTAATCTGCCATAGACAACAAACACAACAATTAGACGATCAACCAGGCACAAGTAATAAGAAATATTTCATGTTAAACAGCAAGGTCGAGCGACCCAAAAGTAAAAAGCAAGCATACAAGCACGATAAATAAAGAATGGTCGCACGACCTACCTAGCGCCCTCCAGCTAGTTGGGAAGCGAACTGCACCTGGAGTGAATAAATTGTGGGCCTTAGCAAGGAAATATTTACCTTTCCATCTTCTGTAGTTTGTACACAGCTTAGTAACAAGGACTCTACTACCATCTCTACAACGAAGTTGAAACAACCATTTTTGTTGCATTCTTTTAAAGAGTATAAGTTCAAGAACTGGTCTAAATTGATGCCCAGCCCGTAAAAGCTCAGGGAGTCGATCGACCCCCAGGGTAATCCTAAGTGAATTAGGCATCAGTTGGCCAGGAGCAATTTTTGTAATGACCACAGACGGTCGACAAGAATAGGAGAAAGAGAAAACGAAGTCCCTCTTTAAAGAAGTAGGCATAGACAATTGTCCAATTTCCAAACTCCCAACCTGGACGTTCGACCGAGGTAACCAAACGGCACTCCACCTTTTCAGGAAGCTTGTGCTCAGCTCTAAGGGCTGTTAGATCAAACAGACCCAACACACTCTCCTTATCCTCCTTAAAGAGGGCCTTCCCGTTGTTAGGAGTTGGAGGGACTTCGACCTCCTCCTCCTCCTCCTCCTCCTCTTCTTCTCCTTCCTCCAATTCACCTTCTTCTCTTGCACTGAGGTAAGGATCACTCGCTACTGTGACTATGGGAAGCTGACCGGAGCACCATTAGTATACCTTTGTATAGTCCTAATAGGAGTTGGCTACTCGCCCCCATCGAATCCTAGTCGAAAGAGGGCCTCAGTCTCGGGGTCCATCCGACTCCTCTTCTTTGGAGGTGAGTCATTCGATCAGTTGGACGGCAGCTGGCTATTAGAAGACATTGTACTTGCACAAGGAACGAACGGAGTGAGTTCAACTTAACATAACAATTATGCTCACTCTAAGTTTATTCACTATGGGTGGACCTATATGATCGACTGACCAACGTTATGACGGGCAAGTCACCTATTTAACATGATACATATCACCGCAATCGCGGTCACCCGAGCAAGGTGTCAGGCACATTATTTTAATGGCTTAACATTCCAAGCTTTTAATCATAAAACACTAAACACGGCTGCGACTGTGGTAACATCAACGCTCTAATTGATAAAAGGTAACTCCTATCACCACAGTTGTGGTTGGTCGACTATAATGTCGACGCTTTAGTTAACTCAAGTAATAAGGGACCCTGTTGGCATTTGTCCCTGTGACCATGACTATGGTCGATCGACTTAAAAGGTTTAAGTGGATTATGGATCCTAACTACGCCAATTATTTGATGACATGTGTATACAAACCCAATTATGGGATTAACCAATTCCCATGACCAAAAATTAAAATCCCATTTTTAAAAATACAATCATACGCGCGCAGATATCGAGGAAAATACAAGTTGGGAACTTTTCAGTTCCCAAACGAAATCAAACACCTCATTTTACAAGAACATACACGATTACGTACAAATAATTAAACAAAGCATACACACACACACATATATATATATATATATATATATATATATATGAACACACACATATATATGAACATACACATACATACAGATATCAAAATAATCCTAACATCAAAAGAAAATAATGGGTTTCTATGGACTATAGCGAACAAAACTCGAATAAAACCTAAAATCTGAGCATGTACATATATGTATAAACGCACACCTGTATGTTTAAAATCGAAGATTTCACAAAAGGCCTAAGTGGGTTTCATAGAAGCTTCAAAACGTGGTTCTTGGTGAAAGTCAAAGAACAGTGAGAGCAAAGATTTACCAGAGAAATGAGGGAAAAATGGGGGAGGAGCTCACAAAATCTGGCAGAGATTTATGACAGCTTCTTCTTCGGTTCCTTTCCTCTTTCTCTCTCCTTTGCGTAAAAGTGAAGAAGATAAAATAAACTCCTCCTTTTAAAAACCACCAAAAGCGGGTCAGATGCGGGTCAAGATCGGATCCAAACCCGATAAGACTTTTTGAAAGCCTCCGAGTTAAATCGGTTCAATCGAGTCAACTCAATCAAGTGAAACCCTTACCTGGGTCGGTCGACACTTCTAGTAATAACTACTATGAGGGTTAGGGTAACTAACATCCTCCTTCATGAACTGTCTTGGACCACTGACCTCAGGCTAATGGTCATTCGACTTCATGATCAGCTAATGCAGGACACACCAACACGCATTAGCCCCAGCCCTAGAACCCCCTCTAGTGTCCAAAAATTTAAGGTCGACCGACACTAAATTCATTTTAAGTAAACTTGTGTGGAGATTTTAGTATCCACCTAACCTTGTAAAGAATATGGGTCGGACGACCATCGAAGTTGGTCAGCGATTCTTGGGCCGAAGCCACATGTTACTCCCTAGGTCATTCGACACGATCTAGGAAATAAGGGGTAAACTAAAGAGCCCGAATTCTGATTATATTTATCAGCCTAAGAAGGTAAAGCTCGAAGATAAGCCTGCTACTTGAAGCCCACTGATTCAAGCCCAAGACCATCAAGGTTAAACTTGTTTAACGGCAAGACATGGTCAAACTGGCCTTCCCTCTATTTAGGAGGGAAGTTGGCAACGTGGAGGAGAAAAAGGGGGAGAGAAGTTACCCTCACACCCCTATAAATACCTTCTCCTCAGTGAACACAATTCATCTTTCATTCCTCACATTTTTCCTAAGCTCTCAAGCTTTGCATTCTCTTACGATCTATATAT
>JAUEJK010116708.1:0-11395 GCA_032274865.1 Eryngium alpinum | reverse complement strand
TTTACTTGGACTAAGTTAGTGTGTTATATGTTCCCTAATTTTGGCCTTACGAATAAGTCTAATTTGGAAGCGGTGGAAAATGATACATATTATGTCGCTCACATACTCATCCAAACTAACTTGCAGAAAAATAGGACAAAGAGGGAGGTTAAGGTTCCTGAACGTCATAAGAATTAAGGACTTAAGTTAGTTATTGTATGTTTCATTTATTTATCTTTTCATTATTAGTTTTAGTGCCCACGTTTGCACCAATTTAGTTCGTGTTAGAATCATTTAGAACTACTCTTATTTAAATAGCATTTGTACTTTATTTCCACTATGAAAAAAATTGTTTCTCCTTTAGTTATTAACTTATCTATTAAGAGCAAACCTGTGCTCAAATGATGATTATTGTTAATAGTGTCTCTGGTGTCACATCTGGTTTAATAACTATAGGTATCTTGAAGTGATTATATGTCCTTTAACTCATCAATCATAGATATCGTAGAGAGGCAAAAGAAGCTAATTCAGAAATTTGAGTTTGATCCACATAATATGACATCATATGATACATGTAATTGTATATGGAAGATGAAAATTCTCATATTGATTCTTTGGCCTTATTCCAGTTGAAAGCATTTGTAATCTAATGTATTTATAATTATGTACATCAAACTCTTGTTCAACAAGGGTCGTCTAAAGGGCTATGTGTTTCCTAATCTGTAAGGTTTAATGACCTGAATCATTTACTATTCCAATGGCGTGATGCATATTTATCGAAAAAAAGACTAATCTAAAATAATAAAATATTATAAATTAATATTTGTTGATATTGTGGTTGAAGCAATATAATCTTCAATTTTGCTAGTCATAATGCTCGAAAAAATATCGAACCTCAAGAACTAATGTTGTTAGTTTAGAATTTAAATAGTTACTTATTTCTCGGGAATGGTGGAGAGGATGCTCATTTTTCGAAATGAATAACATATTGTTTGTCATGTAAATTACTGAATAGTAATTGTATTCTTTATGTATTTCACATCATTTTCAAATCTTGATTGTTTAAATTTATATTTTCAGTTTAATTGGATATCTTAGGAGCCAAAGTTTAATAGTTCAATCATAAACCAAGAAAATTGTAGTAGGTATGATTTTAATATTCTAAATTTACACTTTTATGCATGATGTATATAAAGTAATAAGTGTCTTTGATTTTTTTATTTCAGATGAGTGCTGGCCATTGCAGTTTCGACATGTGTTGGCTACAAGTACTATCTCGAATATCATGTTGATGATTTTTAACTCTCCGCTCAGGAGCTAATTGACAGAGTTATTCATTATTATCCTGAGTATAAAGAGAAGACAAGAGATTCCAAGGGCTGCTATATGGCCTCTCTTTCTGTGGCCTATGATTATATGCCAAAGCATGGTCTTAATATGGAGAGTAACTATCCCTTTACAAAAGAATTTGTTGATAAATGAGTCATATGATAGAATGAGGTATATTTATAATTAAATTTTTTCACTGTATCATAGAAGAAGATAAGATATATTTAGGGAATTAAAAGTGTACATTTTATAATTTGGTTTGATTTTTTTTTTGTTAAGCGTCCACGTGTGAAGATTGCTAAATATAAAAGATTATATGACAAAGAAGAAATCATTAAGCATTTGATGGTGCAGCCTCTCATCAGAAGCATTGGTATCACCAAAGAATTTAAAAAGTATGACGACGATGTATTTTAGACTTTAACCATTATGCTACCTCCTTCCATAATACTTGACTCTTTTGTTTTCTAGTATATAATTTTAGATGCTTATAAAATATACTTAAAAGTAATACTTTTAATGCAATATATAAATCTTTCACAATCCATTCACATAAATAGTATATGTAACAAGATATAGATTACTTAAACTAATATAATATATATAAGCACCTATTATTATGAACTGTTTTCATTACTGATGCATTATAACACCTTGTTTACTTTTGACATAACCAAAATGTTTACTAAGGCTCCAAGGATGAACAAGGGAAATATGTCATAGTGATTGTGGGCATAACTAGAGAAAATGACTACTTCATCATCCGCAACTCTTAGGGCCCAACCTGGGGCTACTATGGTTATGGTATACTTCATTGTGACTCGATTACCAATATTTCAGTTCCATTACCTCCAACTGATAATGATAGTAGCCATATGAAAGGAATAATATCACATAATTGTTTTTTTTATATAATTGTTGTATTATAACAAATCATACTTTATTAGATTATATGTTAGGTAAATAATCTCTGTAATAGACATTGTACAACTATTTAAGCTACACCTCTATAATAAAAATTACTCTTCCAGACATGTGCGATTTATTGAGTCCACATACCCATTTGCTCAAAATTTCAATCCTACACCCTCAACAGTCTCTCCCACCACTAATGAATGATGCTCCTTCTCACTTCCTATTATCTCATCCACTGCTTCCACTTCATCAAACCCTCCACCGGTCTCGAACTCTCCACCGGTCCCGAATCCTCCACCGGTCCTGAATCCTTCACCGGTTTCAAACACTCCACCGGTCTTAAATTCCTCTACTTCAAACCCTCAATCACCATCAATCCCACCACCCACAACATCGTTATGGAACCCGAACTTCTAATAATATTTTTAAATCATTACCAGAATCAATCTTTTAGTTTAACTTAGGTCCTCCATCCCTAAATCATTTTTTTTACACTTCCATCCCTAAATTATTTAAGCACGCGTTCTTGGATCCAACTTGGCACCACGCAATGTCTGTTCAACACCATGCCCTTCTTCATAACGGTACTTGGAAACTTGTTCCACCATCACCCTCTCAGAATGTCATTCGGTGAAAATGGGTTTATCGCACCAAATACAATCCAGATGGTACTATTCTAAAACATAAAGCTCTAGCTCAGGGATTTCATCAATGACTAGGACTTGACTATACTGAAATTTTAGTCCGGTTATCAAACCTGCCACTGTCCATTTAATATTAAGTCTTGCAGTTACAAATAGCTGGTCTCTACGACAATTAGATGTTAATGATGTTTTTTTGCAAGGTACTCTTTTTGAGGATGTGTTTATGGCCCAACCTCCGGGGTTTGTTGATTCCAGATATCCTACATGTGTGTATAAGTTAAAGAAGCTATCTTTGGGCTTAAACAAAGCTCTACGATCTTGGTATAATAGATACATAGATTATAGAAATAAAGTACAATAGGTGAAAGTGCAATAGGGGGCGACTCTAGCCGGTCAAATTTTTTATTCCAAGCCGTCAGACACACATGTTATCAAAAATAAGGACTTTCCTTTCTTGTGATAATAGTATAGAACTGCATACCTGGAAAATAACCTGTACATATGCTGGTATACCAATGCATCATAAGTCACTGGGAAAAAATAACGTGAAAATAGAGTTACTTTGTTATACAGAAAAGTAAACTTATTATTTATAAAAATTAAATTAACTTTTTTTTCTTCATACAATAAAAAGTAACTAAATATGGTAAATGTAGTTAAATATATATGAAATTTTACCTTATAAACACTATATGCTACAGTTGCTCTAAAATCTGAAAATTTTCTCCATTGCACTCCATTCCACTAGCTGCTTGAAAGGTAAGAATATATTTTATAAAGGCGTTATTTCTGTATTTTCTTCTTCATTTCTTTGTGGATCACAAAACTCAAGACTCGTAAAATTAGTAAGAACATAAAACACAATAGCTATATTTTTCGTATCTTCTCTACATTTTTCAAAGTGTTTAAGAGAAGTTATATATACACATAAACATAAACTTAGACAAGTTCTTCTATCTCACTACAGCAAATGCAGCAAAATCATGAGTGATATGGATTCTTCTCCTCCACCTCCAGCTCCATGGACAGATCTTCCATCGCCGTCCGTCATAAGTTTTCTTTATAAAAACACTACATTTTATGAATTTCAAAGATTTGCATTGTCATAGCAATGCTTTCATACACACCTTATATCCTAGACTATATGTTATCAACAAATATAAAAGGCAAAATGTTGTTTATCAGCTAAACACACTGAACTAAATGTTTATTATTTGTATTTTACAGTTTAATTGGATGGCTAAGAAGCCAAAGTTGAACACAGAAATAATCCAGCAAGGAGGATGCAGTAAGTATGATTTTGGACATTTATAAAGTTATAACATTTTTGTGTGTATGATATTGAATAAGTATCTTGATTCAAATTGTCAGACGCCTGCTGGGCAATTGCTGCTACTACTGCTGCTGGATACTTGTGTTATTTAGAGAATGTAGAAGTAGATGATTTTCGATTGTCTACGCAAGAATTGATGGATAGGGTTATGCGTTACTATCCGGAAAGAGTTAATCCCAATAAAAAGAGAGATTTTCAAGGTTGCTATACTGCTAAGGTTCCGGTAGCGTATCCATATGGATCATGGTGTTCGTTTTGAAAGAGATTATCTATATAGAAAAAAATTTATTGATATTGGTCTGATAGATAAAAATGAGGTTTGTATACTTACCCTTCCACCTACATGTTATAATTTATTTCCTGTTATTTAACTAGGAGTATTTCTTTCCAGCTTCCTCGCATCAAGATCAAAGACTTTAAAAGATTAAGAACTAGAAGAGAGATTTACGAAGCTTTGAAGGTTCAGCCGTTGGTTGGAAGCATAGATATTACAGAAGAGTTCATGAGCTACAATGGAGAGGTATAATTTATTTCTTAATTTATATTCAGTGTTCACTAAATATTTTACTAATATTCATTATATATATATATATATATATATATTGTAATCAGGGTGTGCGTAAAGACGGTGTGAGCAAAGGTGCGAGATATGCTGTGGTGATCTTCGGAGTTTTTTTTTTTTGATAAGCCGAATCTTTATTAAAGAAATAAAGTACATTCCCTGGGTATAGCCATGACGTTTCTTAATAACATAGACCAGAGCCCTAAAACTAAAACTAGACCTAAACGACTGGATAAACTGAACAGGACTAAAAGGTGACAAACATGTAGCTAAGTTGTCACTAAAGATAAAACCCACTAAAACTACCACTATGCTGCTTCCAACGAAATAAGATTGCGGAGTGCATATGGAGGATCAGAGAACTCTTTGACATCCATTCCAAATCTCTGTTGTCCCTTCAACGCCAAGATGTTAACTGGGATATTCTATCCATAAATACAGTATGAGGGCCTGACTACGAAAGATCTATTCCATTTAGCTTTTGCCTTCTTCAAGAGGTTGCGAATGATGCGTACAATTAGCTCAAACCTGAGCAGGTCTGTAGAACCAGCTAGCCCCAAAGCTAGATCAAGAACTAACGGCTTCTGAGATTCAATGATTATTTTATTGTGCAACCTCAGAGCTAAGTCAAGCCCATAAAAAATAGCCTAGAGTTCTGCTTCAGTGGCAGAGATCTCACCTATGCAATGAGAAAGCCCTTGAAACCAATCGCCCCTAGGATTTTGAATTACAGCTCCAACTGAACCATGAGAGTTTCGCGTACTCCTAATACCTTTTACGTTAACTTTCAGAAAACCCAACTTAGGTTTCTTCCAAGAGAGAGCCTCCATGGATGGGAGGAAAAAGATGGAGGGAGAAAGAGGATTGTATTGGGGCTGTGGAGTGATATTGAAAGCATATAACTAGCAAGGGACAGTGAAAAGGAGTGGGTGACAAGGTTTAAGCAGTGATAAGGGGGAGGGAAACAATGAAAAAGCAAGGATTGCACGTGCCAAGTTCCAAGATATTCCATCACGGCACCCGTAAAAGGCAAAACACTTTTGTTGGAAAGACACACGCATACCTATACATGCACTGCATGTGAATAGATAAGTAATAGGGATATGTAAGAGAATTTCACAAGCCCCCAAAAAATCACGTGAATGAAAATAATAGCCAATAGAAAACCAAGACAAGCAAAACAAATTCAGCCTTACTCCAATCTTTTCTTAAGAATAATTTCTTACTAATCCTACTTCTTTTTTCTTTTTTTCTTCAATAAAAACAAGAGGAATAAAACAGAAAAAAGTCTATCTAAAATTCTACTATTTTTTTTAAAAAAATAAAACTTGTAGAGGAACTAAAAAGGAGATTTTTTGGTGCCTGAGGTGGAAGCACCAGAGTCGAATGAGGCTTTTCTTTTACCGAGGAGGGATCTTGTAGGTTCATAGCTGTGTAGAGCTAGCTCAAGATTTGTAGAAACAATGTCGCCATCATGTCTTGAAGCCTTGTCATCGTCTGAACTTGGGATGTCTCTATTACAAGAGTGATCAGAATCACTTTTTTCCTTTAAAAGATCAAGTACACACTGCGGGGAGGGATTATTTTCAGGTTGTCTTGCCTCTGGAGCAAGATGGATAATCACTGGGACATGATTTACAATGGGTAACTCAGGCATATGGTTATTGGGAATTGGAGCTGTAACTAAGTTTTGACATCTAGCAGACAAGTTAGACACACGAGGGGATTTGAAAGATAAAAGATGAGGGTTACGCTGTCCCCTAGAGGAGTTTTGAAATTTAACCAAATCTTCAGTGAGCAAAGGTTCCAGAATGATGGGTGCCAATTTCATCCGTGACAACCCATTTTTATTAGAAAAGGCTGAGATGTCAATGTATTGCTCTGCTGTTCTGTTAATTTCAGGAGTGATTAGGGCAATGGTACATTCCTAGTCTTCGTCCATTAGCCTGTTAATGGAAGTGACCAGACGACTAGTGCTTAAAGCACTATCCCTATCAAAGATTAGTCTAAAGGCTGCCGCTGAGTCAGTTTTAACAAACACTTTTTCGGGTTTCGGGTGAAGCTCTTTAACTTTTTCCAAGCCAAACTCGATGATTGAGAGGTTTGCTTCTGTTTTTGATGAAAGCTCCAAGGTTCCTGAAAAACCTTCAATCCACCTTCCTCTGTGATCTTTGGAGATTGCAGCTGCTATTGCTCTCCTAGATATAGGGAGATATGAGACTTTAGTGTTGATTTTGATGGAGTTAAACGGAGGGGGGATCCAAACTTGGGCCATTACTGAGGTGAACAAGAGGAGAAGGCAAAGACACGAATTAGGAGAAGGGGAAACTTAGGGATTGAGGGGAACTAAAACTACAGAGGGTTTAAAAAGCCACTTTTGTCCTAATGAGACAAAATGAAGAATAAAGAGGAAACAGACATAGGCTATAGATACGACAGTAGGGTTGGAAACTCAAGGAGTAAAACTGAGCCAATGGGAGTGAACTGAAAGGAACCAAAACCACTGCTACAAGTAAAGGCAAGATTTTGCCTTCTAGAGCCAAACAAAAACAAAATCAAAATCTTTTTTCTCCAGGCCTTTTTGAGCTAGTTCTGCAACCCCTAACCCCAACAGTGAGAAGTCCAGGGAAAGAAGGATTGGGCTTGTTAATAGAAAGGAATTTGAAGAAACAAGATTGACCCAACTTAATAATTAGACCTTCTCTAGCCTTGTTAGGGTATTGGTTAAGACAAAGACACAAGATCTGTAGCCCAATTTTGGCAAGTTAAAACTTATTCAGAAAAAAGCATAAAAGCAATTTTGCAGGCCTCCAAAAGTGAATGGGCCTTAAGGGGTCCATAAAAAATAGCTGAAAAAGAATGTGGTGTTTTATACACGTAGCCCCCAAAACCAGCTAGACCTTTTCTAAAGGAATCTAAAATAATTCCTAATTTGACTGCTGTCCAGAGTGAATGAGAGATTCTCAAATTAGACTGAGAGGGGATCATGTGGGCTCGCAAAGTTGAAGGAGGAGAAAGAAACCAGGCTTGACAGTCTGATACAGTAAGGGTTTTTGAGGCCTCAAGCCATTTGAAAGATCTAGATTTAATTAGGAAAACATCTTCACACTTTGAGGACTTTCTGAGAAAAGTGAATTCATTTCAAATTCTCCAAAGCGTCCAAACAATCGAAGCCAGTGTTGCATTCCAAATTTTTGCCGCCTTTGATTTAGTAGAAGGTTTGAGCCAACACCATGGAATGGGGTTATCAGAATTTGGCTCTCCAAGAGGTGTGCACCACCATAACGCAATTTCCTGCCAAATTTTAGTTACAAGAGGGCAATTCCAGAAAATATGGAGAATATTCTCAGCCTCTATCCCACATCTTCCACAAATAGGATTTATATTGCAAATCCTTTTATGAAAAAGGAAACTTTTTGTTGCCAAAGCATTGTGTGCTAAGAGCCAGATGAAATGTTTTACCCTAGGCAAGGTGACAATATTCCAGATTATTCTCCAGTTTCTATTTATATTTGAAGGTGAAAGGAGAGTTTTATATGCCTCTGCTGCCTAGTAATTTCCTTGCCTAGAAAAATTCCACTTTAGGAGATCTTCCTCAGAGTTAAGAGTTAAGCCAATAATTGAAGGCTTTAAAAGGCTTGGGACCCCAGTTGAAATGGGCAGCAGTTAACAAAATCGGAGTATGATCTGAGTGCTTTCTGTTCAATGTAGAAACCTTCCATTCTGACCTATAACTTAACCAAAGAGGGGAGATCAAAAAGCTGTCTAACTTACTGCTTCTGTTGTTTGAACCAAACCATGTCATCTGATATTCCTTGGCTTGCACATCTGTGAGATTGTTTGCCGACAAAAATTCTGAGAGCAACTTGACTTCAGCTGGATTTGTTTTACAGTTCATTCTTTCCTCACTACCCAGCACACAATTGAAATCCCCGGTTAGGCAAATAGGCAGATTGTAGACAACAGTGAGGAAGGATGAGATATTCCTAAGAACCATCTTTTTCTTCTTCAGACTTTGGGGATTATAAATATTTAAGCAACAAAATCGAATTGCTTCTTCTTTTAATTCAAGAATAACTGCTAGCCAATTTGGTTTTTGGCACAGTTTCAATAAGACCTATTTGGTCCGAATTCCAGATGGTTAATAGCCCTCCTGAATTACCATCAGCAGGAATAGAAGCACTCTTGAAATTTGAGTGACCCCATACCCTCTTGCAAATATCTTCACAATTGTCTTTGAGCTTTGTTTCTTGGATACAAGCAATTCTTATATCGTGCTTTGCTAAAAACTGCTTCAGATTTCTACCATTACTTTTTCTCCCAAGGCCCCTAATGTTCCAGGAAAATATTTTTAGAGACTCCATTAAATAGTTGCATAGAAAGACTGAATCAGTATTCTAACCCAGCGGACTGAAGCGATTTTCTAGTTCTAGCTTCTCCTGAATTAATTTCAGTCTTAATGGTTTCGGAATATGGTGATCTTCGGAGTTAATGCAAAACAGAAGTGTTATATAATCCGAAACTCATGGGGGAAAGGAATGTGGAAGAGATGGCTATGGTTTAGTACGTACCCTTCAGCATGGTACATAAACTTTCTTGCCCTTTGGGACCTGTATCCAGGATTGATTGTATAAACAATTTCTAATAGATTTCCAATTTCTGTTGTTCTGAACTTATTTGAGATTTAGAAGAGAACCGTAAAAAAGGATTTTAAATTTCTAATAAAGTGGTTTAGAACCCTGCAGCATAGTACCAAAACTTTATTAGCCTTTGGGAAATTTCTAATATATTTGGAATTTCTGTTATTCTAAACTTATTTAAGATTTAGATGAAAATTGTTAACAAAATATTTTAAATTTCTGGTCACGTTTAAGTATTCCTGATTGAATTATATTATTTTGATGTTTGTTCAACTTAGTATTATAGTTTTATTCAGAACTTATTTAAAATTTAGATGATTCTATTTCATTTTCACATCTAAACTGTTAAAACTCAGTTTTGAAGTGACTACCTCAGTTTGAATTCAGTCAGTTAGACTAACTTAACATGGGGATTACATGTTGGGTAAGGATGGTTTCAGAAGAGCAGAAAGGGGTTGCATTTAGTCGATGGTAGTAATTCAATTCAGAATATGAACGTGGCCTAGTCGGTAATGGAACCACTTGTTAGATGAACATAAAAGGTTTATGCGAGTAGAAACAGGTTGCATTTAGGTGGTGACACATTTTATCACTACTAGGAGGACATTTGCCAGTAGAATGATAACTTGTCGTCTATCCTCGATATGCACCTTCATACCCAGATTCTGCCAATCTTTTGGCCAGGTTCGGTGACCGGAGTCAAAAGATGTCTATCAAATGGCAAAAGAGTCGACCACTGTCAAACAACCTACAAATTTATGTTCATCATCACAGTGTAAGGCTGTATTCCTTGTAGAATCAACAAAGGTGCATCTCATGATGGTACCAGTGGTTTATTTACTTGGAATGCAAATGTATTTACTTTCGAGATCTTTAGGATTCCTTCCTCCCTTTTCCAATGGTTGTTTAGGAATGATAACTGATGTGGCAGTGACAACGGTGAAGTGATTGTGGCTGGAGATCACTAGTGGTTTAACTTGGACAGGGAATAGTGTGGTTGTGCTTACGAGAATGTAAAGAAAGCTACTGTCATCCTTTAGGCCGTTAAATGGGTGGAGCAAGAAACGTGGTGCCACCATGATGCGGAGAACCAAAAAATTTGAACCACGGTGTGTTGGATACTCGCAGCACTTTGGTGGCTGACAAATCTTGTTGACCAACTGTTTGTAAGACGGTCACAAAGGACGACTTATGTGGAAGTTTGTGGGTTTGAACAGAGGAAATATAAGCAGTGAGAAAAAGTTTGAAACACTTTTTGGAAAAGAGGACATGGATGAGGATGACCAGGAGGACATGGATGAGGATGACCAGGAGGTAATGAATGAGCGCATGAAATTGTAATTTTGAGTTTCACAAACCTCTGGGGCTCTCACCCACAACTGATCTGATCAATAAAGGCCAAACATCGGGAAGGCATAATGAAAAACGGGGTCGCAGATACAGCGGAAAAAGGTTTGTCGCAGATTCGAGGGAGGATTTGAAATAGAGGTGAAGGGAGTTGGTATATAGCAACACCTACTGCACCAAGCTTGCAAGGAAGTTTGCCATGCACGCACGCAGCAGGCAAGCTGGATATTGAACGAGTTCGGTGATTGTGAACTGAGGTTCGCCGGATATTTCAGCCCAAAGTACTATATATGTAAGTCCAGTGTAGGCTGAACGTCTCATAGAAGTTTAAAGATTAGCCGCAAACAATAGAAGATGACAAGAGAAGACGATTAGAAGCGCCCAACATGAGATAGGCTCTGATACCATATCAAATATGGGTATATATATAACTAATAACTTGTAGAAAGATTATGTGAATATAACTATGCTGAAAAATATAAACATATGTAAGTTGGAACTATATATGAAAATTGAAAATATCTATACCTATATATTAAAGCAGAACCCATACTTATTTCGTCGTCGTTGTCACTGTTTTAAATAATTATAGTATTATTTTTATTAAATTAAAAATTATTAAATAAGAATCCTTTTAATATTAAAA
>JAUEJK010116491.1:0-11399 GCA_032274865.1 Eryngium alpinum | reverse complement strand
TATATATTTGTTGTGAAGATACTAAACAAGACTTCGCTTAGGAATGATAGGAAATAATTTACAACTTGTGAATAGCTTAAGAACATCTGAGGGCCACCAAACGACACATTTTTCAAAATTCACCTAAATCTTTGCAGTATGATCAACATCATCGACAAATGTTGCAGGGTACCTTATTAAAAATTTACATACATCTGATGCAATACTTATACTTTTTAACTTTATGGGATATATTGATTCTTAATTTACTGTTATCCTCTTTTTGGTACGTGATGGGTATGGGAGTAGAAATTTTGATTCTTCTTCGGGAAGCTTCTATAACCCTATATATTCTCGTGAGTTGATGGGAAATAATCAGAAAACTAAACAAGTAAGATTGCAATTTGCATATAAAATGAGTTCCCATTCACTGACTAGTTAGTCGAAACCAATTCCTATGCAATAGGTGGTCAATATGAAGGGTTTTGTTGATCAGTCGTAGATGAGGTAATATTTGCCTTCACACTCACCAAGAGAGAATAATGTGCATTCCAATCAACAACAATAATTTCGATAGCAATTCATAATTTTCCAACAACAGCAATTTGTTCATCTCCTAAAATAACAGAACTGCACAATCAAAAGCAACATATGACATCCAACTTGGTCAGTCCGATAAAGAGCGAGCCTAATGGAGGTGATGGTTGTTTACACTCTCAATTATTCCGATAGTTCTAATCTTCTGAAATAAAGGACAGATTCCAAAACCCCTCGGGTGAACAATGAGTTAATAAGTTGTTTTCTCATCTGCTAAGTTCACAAGAGATCTATTCACTGGCGGCTTAAACTACACAAAGAATGCGATAATTGCTACATTAGTAACTGTTGTTACTGTTTCTCAGAATCAGTTACCGATGGAAGTGGAGTTGCATCAGATGTAGTACTGTAAGGCCAATGACATTCTAAATTTCAACACATACCTCAAATTACACAAAGCTTATTTCAGGAGCTAATGTCTGGGATTACTTTTGTCAGAAAATATCAACGCAATATATTCTCAGTAGAACATGTCCCTAGAAGGGTCTATCATTTGTCAAAATGTTGCTTCTAGAACAGCACAGACACATACTGCTAATGGTTTTATACTTGTATATGGTAATGTGAACCATGAGTGACAATTTAAGAACCTATATGAGTATAACGTTCAGGATAACTTCGGGCCAACATATATGACTAAAATATTGACCTGACCAACTCACAACCTAAGAACTAAAAATTAAAATATGCTCCCGAACTTGTTATAGAGTAAACAGCTCAGTAAATTATACACCCTTTATTTTTGGCTTTTTAGACTTGATTGAAGTTGCATTCTCAGAAGGTAGTGTCACATCCGTTTTCATCAGGATGAGCTTCTTTTTGAATATTGATACTTTCTTCCTTGGTATACATAACAAGGTCACTGGTTACAGAAGAGCCATTATCTGGCATCTGGATAAAGGTGTAATTCATATTATCTATCTTTATCCGCTCACGAGTAGGATTTTCATATATAGAGCGTTAATGAACTTCCAATGTAATACCAGAAACTTCATATTTTATTACGCTATAAGCATCAATAGTATGATTTTGCATATTCAATATGTACTGCAGAATAAAATGTTCATTGAAAAAGAAACTAATAGAACATAATCTCCATAATCGAAGTCAATTGATTATGACGGCTATCGCTCTATCCTCGTGCATTTTATGGATGGCTGAAGATCTTCTAGAGTTGCATTGACAGACTAACGCATCTTCAAATATGATCTACTCGTAGCACCACTAGCATCATAAGTTTTAAAAGAACCATCAATTGAAGCAGGAATATTAGACATCGAATCTTGATGGACGCATGCCTTCGTATGATTGGACACATATTCCTTAAATAGAATGCAAGCATGGCATAAAGACTTGTACAATACTTACATTGTTTAAATAATTTTTTGATCATGTAGCATCAAGAAAATGGACGTCAAAGTTGACTGCATTTTCCAACATTCAGTACGTCCTCTAGAATATAACATCCACTTAAAGAAGAAACTAATGAAGCATAGCTTTCATGTTTGGAGTCAATTGATTATGACGGCTGCAGCGCACCAACTATCCTCTCAAATTATATAACTAATGCAACAATTGCTACTTTAGCAACCGTTTATTATTGATTCCCAGAATGAGTTTAATGGTAGCATGGAGTTCCAACATATATAGTTCTAGAAGGTTAATGGCATTCTAGATCTAAAAACGGACCTCACATTATAGGAATCTTGTCTGGGGAGCATAATGTTCAGAAGGACTTCCGTCAAACAATATCCGTACAAGATAATGCTCAGCATAACTTACAGGGGTCTATCATTTGTCATAATGTTGCTTCTAGAATAGCACAAACATATACTAGTAATGGTTTCATGCTTACGTATGGTAACGTGAACTGTGAGTGGCAGTTTATGAACCAAATAAGGTGGTTATTATTCTTGCGACATGCTCGTGCATGTAATGTTCCTAAAAGGAGTTGTCCATGAAAGTATTTCATTGCTACCCAGGAGCTGCTACGGAATGTTAGGAAATGCATTCTAGTTCGGGGTTTATTTTCCCGATGCTACATGGCCAAAAGATTAATTGAACATAATAACTATTGTATAAATCTTGATTACCCTGTTTGCGTTCTGGTTAAGGAATATGTGTTCAATCATGCGAAGGCACACATTCGTCAAGATTCAATGTCTAATTTTCTTGTCTTCAGTTAATGGATCCCGTAAAAAATATGATGCTGGTGATTCTGCGAGCAGATCGTATTTAAAGATTAGTCAGTCTGTCAATGCAACTCTAGAAAATCTTCAGCCATCAACGAATGCATGAGGATAGAGCGGAGCCATCAAAATCAATTGACTCTAAACATGGAAGCTATGTTTTATCAGTTTCTTTTTCAGTGAACATTATGTTCTGCAGTACATATTGGTGTGCAAAACCAACATATCGATGCTTGTAGGGTAATAAAATCTGAAGTTTCTAGTATTATGTCAGAAGTTCCTTAACGATCTACATATTGAAGTCCTACTGGTGAGTAGATAAAGATAGATAACAAGAATGATACCTTTATCCAGATGTCAGATAGTAGCTCTACTATAATTAGTAACCTTGTAGGGTTTCCTAGAGAGGAAAGTATATTGAAAAAAAAATCATTCTGCTGAAAATTGGAGGGATACTGCCCTATGAGATTACGGCTTCAATCAAATTTAAGAAGCCAAAAATAAAGGGTGTATATTTGACTGAGCTGTTTACTCTAGAGCAAGTTCGGGAGCATATTATAAATTTTAGGTCTTAGACAGTGGGTTGGTCAGGTCAATGTTTTAGTCATATATGTTGGCCTGAAGTTTCCTGAACGTTATACTCATATAAGTATTTAACTGCCACTCACGGATAACATTACCATATACAAGCGTAGAACCATTAGTAGTATATGCATGTGCTGTTCTATAAGCAATATTCTGACAGATAATAGACCCCTCTGAGGACATATTCTGCTAAGAATATTTTGCATACATATTCTCTAACAAAATTCCTCCCGAACATTAGCTCATGCCATAAACTTCCTATAATGTAATGTCCGTCTTGAGATCTAGAATGTCATTGGCCTTCTAGTACTATATCTTATGGAACTCCAGTACTACCGATAAACTCATTTGGAGAATAAGTAATAACGGTTGCTGATGTAGCAATTGTTGCACTCTTTGTGTAATTTGAGCCGCCGGTGAACAGAACTCTTATGAACTTAGCAGAGGAGAAAAGAACTTATTAACTCATGATTCACCCGAGGGGTTCTAAAATCCGTCCTTTATTTCAGACGATTAGAACTATCGTAAAAACTGAGAGTGTAAATAACTATCACCTACATTAGGCCCGCTCTTTATCTGACTGACCAAGTTGGATGTCATCTGCTGGTATTAATTGTGCAGATTCTATTATTTTCGCAGTTGAACAAATTGTAGTTGTTGGAAATGATGAGTCTATAGCGAGAAATGTTGCTGTTTATTGGAATGCACAAGATTCTCTCTGAGTGAATGATGATATTTTATCGACTACGATTGATCAACAAAAGACTTCACATTGACAGTCTATTATGTACGGATCAATTTTGACTAATTGGTCAGTGAAGGAGAATCCATATTTTGTGCGGATTGCAAACTTACTTGATAAGTGCTCTGATTATTTCCCAAGAACCCACTAGAAGTTATAGGGATGTAGAAGCTTCCTAAAGAATAATCAATATTACTACTCCCTATATCCATCACCTGCCAAAAAGAAAATAATGATAAGTTAAAAATCAATATATCACATAAAGTTAAGAAGTATAAAAATTAAAATCAGATGATGAAAGTTTCTAAAAAGGTACTCGTGCAACATTTATCGCATATATTGATCATTCTACAAAACTTTGGGTGAATTTTCATATAGTGTGGTAGTTGGGTGGCCCTCAGATAATTCTCGGTCATTCATAACTTGTAAAGTATTTTATGTTATCCCTAGAACATTTGTTGCTGATGTTGATTAAAAAACAATTGCTTGATTGTGAAAGCCTTAGTAACCTTTCAAATGACATTTTGGGAGGTGCGTGGCCTTGAAATGATAGATCTAAGCTTCTGCCTAAAGCTGAAAAATTTACATGAGCAATTTGAAAAAATATGATGCTTAAACTTTCTGTAATCAAATCCTCAATTGAAAGATGCCGAATTCTATTGGAGAATTAAGCAAATTAAAATTCTTTAGCTTGGAGGCGTGTAAGAAGCTTATAAATTTACAAGATTCTATTATAAAACTAAGTAGGTAGGAATTCTTCAGTTTGGATATATGGTTGTAAGAACCTTAGAAAGTTTCTAAATGGCGTTTAAAATCTTCCATCACTTACAAACTTACATTACATCTTGATCACTTTGGCAACCTCTGATGTGCGACTGATTCTGTAAAAAAGATGAAGTTAGAAAACTTGAATTTGAGATGTAATATAATATAATATTATGCCTTCCTACTATTTTGAATCTATCCTCCTTAGAATGGTTATCTCCTCTTACCTATAATAATTTATGAGTTATGAATAGCCCAGGAACATCTAAGGGCCACCTTACTGCTATACTTTTTGAAACTCATCCAAATCTTTGCAGTATGATCAATACAAGCGACAAATGTTGCAGTGTACCTTATTAAACACTTGAATCATCTGATTTCAGTCCTTATAATTTTTGACTTTATGGGATATATTGATTCTTAACTTACCATTATTCACGTTTTGGTACGTGATGGAAAGAATAGTAGTATTACTGATTCTTCTTCAGGAAGTTTCTATAACCCTATATATTCTTGTGGGTTGATGAGAAGTAATCAGAAAACTAAACAAGTGAGCTTGCAATTTGCACAAAAAATAGATTCTGCTTCACTGACCAGCTGGTCAAAATCGATTCCTACACAATAGGTACTCAATATAAAACCTTTTGTTGATCAATCAGAGATGATAAAATATCAGCCTCCATATATATTCACCACGAGAGAATCCTATGTATTCTAGTTAACAACAATAATTCTGGTAGCAGCTCATCATTTTTTAACAACATCAATTTGTTCAACTGCGAAAATAATAGACCCACACAGTCAGCAGCAACAAATGACATCCAACTTGGTAAGTTAGATAAAGAGCGGGCCTGATGAAGGCGATGGATATTTTCACTCTCAGTTTTCTCGATAGTTCAAATCAATTGAAATAAAGGACGAATTCCAGAACCCCTCGGTAAACCATTAGTTAATCACTTATTTTCTCTTTCGTTATGTTCACAAGAGATTTGTTCACTGGCGGCTCAAACTACACAAAGAATGCAACAATTGCTACATCAGCAACCGTTGTTATTGATTCTCAGAATGAGTTTATCGGCAGAAGTGGAGTTCCATTATATATAGTACTGGAAGGTTAATAGTATTTTAGATATCAAGACGGACCTCACATTATTGAAACTTGTCTCATGAGCTAATGCCCGAGAGGACTTTTATCAAAGAAAATCTATGCAAAATATTTACAGCAAAACATGTCCTCAGAGGGGTCTATCATTTGTCAGAATGTTGATTCTAGAAAAGCACAGGCATATACTGCTAATGGTTATATGCTTGCATATTGTAACGTGAACCGTAAGTGGTAGTTTAAGAACCTATATGAGTATAATGTTTAGGAGGACTTCACGCCAACATATATGACTAAAATATTGACCTGACCAACCCACCACTTATAACCTAAAAATTAAAATATGCTTCCGAACTTACTATGGAGTAAACGTCAAAAGGTATGATATAACAGCCTTTCCGAGCGAGCCTCTGAAATATACACCTTTATATTTGGTTTCATAGACTTGTTTGAAGCCGCAATCTTAGAAGGTAGTGTCACTCCCATTTTTAGCAGGATGATTTTTTTTTCAATACTGATACTTTCGTCCTTAGGAAACCCAACAGGTTATTAGTTATAATAGAGCCACTATCTAGCAACTAGATAAATATGTCATTCATGTTATATATCTTTATCTACTCACCAGTATGACTTTTATATGCAGAGCGTTAAGGAATTTCTGACATAATACTAGAAACTTTGAATTTTATTACCCTACAAACATCAATAGTATAGTTTTGCACATTCAATATGTACTGCAGAACATAACGTTCACAGGAAAAAAACTGGTAGAACATAACTTCATGTACGGAGTCAACTGATTGTGATGGTTGCCACTCTATCCTCGTGCATTTCATGGATGACTGAAGATCTTCTAAAGTTGCATTGATGAACGCATTCATCTTCAAATTCGATCTACTCATAGTATCACTAGCATTTTAAGTTTTACATGATTCATCAACTAAAGTATGAATATTAGACATCGAATCTTGATGGACGGGTGCCTTCGTATGATTGGACATATATTCCTTAACTGGAATACAAGCAGGGAAATAAAGATTTACACAATGCTTATGATGTTCAATTAATCTTTTGGTTGTGTAGCATCAAGAAAATGCACATCAAAGTAGACAACATTTTTCAACATTCAGTACGTCCTCTAGAACATAATGTTCATTTAAAGAAGAAACTAATGGAGCATAGCTTTCATTATCGGAGTTAATTGACTGTGATAGCTGCAGCACAACAACTGCCTGCTCAAACTACACAACTAATGCAACAATTGTTACTTTTGTAATAGTTTGTTGCTGATTCTCAGAATGAGTCTACCGGCGGCACGGAGTTCTAGCATATATGATTTTAGAAGGTCAATGGCATTTTAGATCTTAAGACGGACTCGCATTGCAGGAATTTTGTCTAAGGAGCATAATATTTGGAAGGACTTTCATCAGAGAATATTTATGCAAGATGAGGCTCATCACAACTTGTCCTCAGATGGGTTTATCATTTGTCAGAATGTTACTTCTAGAATAGCACAGACACATACTAGTAATGATTCTATGCTTACATACGGTAACATGAACCGTGAGCGGCACAGTAACAACCAGGTAAGGTGGTTATTGTTCTTGTGTATGCTCGTGTATGTAATGTTCCTAAAGGGAGTTATCCATCAAAGTATTTTATTTTTGCCCAAGAACTGTTGCCGCATGTTAAATGCATTCTAGTTTGGTGTATGTTTTTTTGATGCTGCATGACCAAAAGATTAATTGAACATTATAAGCATTGTATAAATCTTGATTGCTCTGTTTGCGTTCCGATTAAGGAATATGTGTCCAATCATCCGAAGGCACGCATCCATCAAGATTCGATATCTACTTGTTATGTCTATAGTTAATGGATCCTGCTAAACCTATGATGCTAGTGATGCTACGAGAAGATCGCATTTGAAAATTAGTCAATCCGTCAATGCAACTCTAGAAGATCATCAGCTATCCATGAATTCACGAGGATAAAGTGGTAGCCATTACAATCAATCAATTGACTCGACATGAAAGTTATATTCTACCAGTTTCTTTTTTAAATGAATATTATCTTCTGTCGTACATATTGAGTGTGCAAAACCATATTATTAATGCTTGTAGGGTAATAAAATCTGAAGTTTCTGGTATTATGTCAGAAGTTCCTTAATGGCCTGCATATGCAACTCCTACTGGTGAGTAGATAAAGATAGATAACATGAATAACACATTTATCCAGATGCCAGATAGTGGCTCTACTATAACCAGTGACCTTGTTGGGTTTCCTAAGGAGGAAAGTAGCAATATTGAAAAAGAAGTTCATCCTGCTGAAAATGGGAGTGACACTACCTTCTAAAAATGCGGCTTCAACCAAGTCTAAGAAGCCAAAAATAAAGGGTGTCTAATTGACTGAGGTGTTTACTCCATAGCAAGTTTGGGAGCATAATAGTACATAAATATAATATTTATATATTGTATATCCAAATAAATAATACATAAATATTATATATCTACTATCAGAACATATTATATATTTTAGTTCTTAGGCAGTGGGTTGGTGAGGTTAATGTTTTAGTCATATATGTTAGCCTGAAGTCCTCCTGAACGTTATACTCATACAGGTTCTTAAACTGCCACTCACGGTTCATATTACCATATGCAAGCATAGAACCATTAGTAGTATGTGTCTGTGCTGTTCTAGAAACAACATTCTGACGAATGATAGACCCTTGTGAGGATATGTTTAGTTGAGAATTTTTTGCGTTGATATTCTCTAAAAAAAGTCCTCCCCGACAATATGTCCTGAGACTAGCTTTCTATAATGTGAGGTCCGCCATGATATCTTGAATACCATTGGCCTTTTAGTACTATATCTGATGGAACTCCATTGCTGTCGGTAAACTCATTATGAGAATCAGCAACAACGGTTGCTGATGTAGCAAATATTAAATTCTTTGTGTAGTTTGAGCGGCTAGTAAACACATCTCTTGTGAACCCGGGGAAGAGAAAGCAACTAATTAACTCATGGTTCGTCCGAGGGTTCTGGAATCCGTCCTTTATTTTAGATGAATGAAACTATCGAGAAAACTGAGAGTGCAAATATCTATCACCTACATTAGGCTCGCTCCTTATTTGACTAACCAAGTTGGATGTCATGTGTTGTTGTTGATTGTGCAGGTCTGTTGGTTTCGCAGTTGAACAAATTATTGTTGTTTGAAATGATGAGTCTGCTGCTGGAACTGTTGCTGTTTATTGGAATGCATAAGATTCTCTCTGAGTGATGTCGAGGCTGATATTTCATCGTCTCCGATTGATCAACAGAAGGCTTCATATCGACAGTGCTAGTAACCAATTCTCCCAAAACCTTAAGGTGTTAGGAGGAGGCACTTCCAGGATCTTATACTCTTGTAGATTAACATCTCCCCTCACTCGAAAGCCCATTTATGGGTTGAAGAGTGGATCACTGGGAACGTCTTTGCGTTTTTGGGCAACAACAACATATAGTGTCCGAATAAATTGTGAGAATTTTGGAGGCGGTGAGGTTCAAACCCCGACCAAAGTTGAGCTCTGATACTATGCTAGTAACCAATTCTCCCAAAATCTTAAGGTGTTAGGATGAGGCACTTCTAGGATCTTATACTCTTGTAGATTAATAGACAGCTGTTGTGTAGTCGATTTCAACCAACTGGTCAGTGAAGGAAAATTTATATTTTGTGCAGATTGCAAACTTACTTGATTAGCGCTCTGATTATTTCCTAAGACCCCACTAGAAGTTATCAGGGTATAGAAGCTTCCTGAAGAAGAATCAATATTACTACTCCAAATATCCATCACCTACCAAAAAGAGAGTAATGATAACTTAGGAATCAATATATCACATAAAGTCAAAAAGTATAAGAACTGAAATCAGATGGTGCAAGTTTCTAAGAAGGTACCCCTGTAATATTTGTCACTGAAGTTAATCATACTATAAAGGTTTGGGTGATATTTCCTAAAGTATGGTAGTTAGGTTAGGTGGCCCTCAGCATTTCTGGGCCATTCACAACTTGTAAATTATTTTCTATCATCCCTGAAATATTTAACTGCAATTTCTTGGTTGTGAAAGTCTTAGTAACCTTTCAAATGACATTTTGGGAGGTGAGTTATCTTGGAAGTGATAGATCTAAGCTTCTGCCAGGAGCTGGAAAATTTACCTGAGCAATTTGGAAAAATGTGATGCTTAATCTTTCTGTAATCAAAACCTCAATTGAAGGATTGCCGGATTCTATTGGAGAATTGAGCAGTTTAAGATCCTTTAGCTTGGAGGCGTGTAAGAAGGTTATAAATTCGCAAGATTCTATTGGAGAATTGAGTAGGTTGGAATTCTTGAGTTTGGATGATTGGAAGAAGCTTAGAAATTTGCCAAATGGCATTTGGACTCTGTCATCACTTACAAACATTATATCTTTCTCACTTTGGCAACATCCTATATGTGACTGATTCTGTAAAAAGGATGAACTTAGGAAACTTGAGTTTGAGATGTAATGTAATATTATGCCTTCTTATTATTCAGAATATGTCCTCCTTGGAATGGTTATCTCTTACCTATAACGGCGAGAGTCAATTCCCTATAATGGCGAGAGTCTCTCTTCGACCAAATTGCTGACGTCAGGAAGAAAAGGAGATTGCATTATATACCATTTTGTTGTTCTAAGCTGTCCAACCTACAAGGGATTACATTGAATGACTGCACTCATCTTGGATCCTCATTTTTTCTGGAACTCCCCCTCAATCTAACAGAACTAAGGGTATATAACTATACACACTGACAGAACTACCTGATTTATCAAGATTGAAATATTTGAGCAGTGTACATATAATGAACTGCAGCAGCCATCAGTCACTTCCTCAACTTCCTCCTTGTCTTGAGGTCCTTCAAGCTTCTAACTGCACGAGTCTGAGACATCTACGTGACTTGTCACCATTGATGTACGTAGATGATCGGGACTTAATAACTGCATCAACCTCAAATTTGATTTGAAAGAAAGTTTCCTTCAGGTTCGTAAAATGTACATATTTATATATCAGATTCATATCCACTCGTGCATATATGAGCCCTTTTCCAATTTATTCCTTTCTAAGTTCTCTGGTTGTGGAATGTTATAGTAAAAACTTCAAATCTGAGTCATTCAAATCACCAGATGAATTCTCGAGATTGCAAGTACAAAAATATAAGTGTTTTTGTTGAGATTCTAGAATGCTATCTTCTACATTAGTTTGGCAGCCTAACCCATCCACCTACCATAGCCATTGTCAACATAGGTTGGCTGCCAACCTTATGTTAAAATATGGCCACAATCAACCTCTATAAATGCTTCCTCTTTCTTTAATTGTAACACAACTACTAGCACAATGTAGTCCTTCATTGTACTCTATGTTCTAGTTCTTATATTACATGAAGTTAA
>JAUEJK010116275.1:0-11402 GCA_032274865.1 Eryngium alpinum | reverse complement strand
AGAAGGGAGATGTTGGAAAATATGGAGGAGATGCAATTTTTTATGAGATGAACTTGTGAAGAAAATGATGAAATGAATGAATGCTCATTCATTTTAAAACATGAAAGAATGAGTTGTAGTTTAAATAGAAGAGAAATGAATGGAGGAAAGAATGAACATTTATACATACATGTGAAATAATTAGTTCAATTTTCATTCCATTCCTCCCCCAATCCTTTCCAACGAACCAAACACAACCTAAGAGTATAAGATCATTGGAATGGTCTTCCTCAACACCTTAAGGTTTTGGGTGAAATGGTTTCAAACATGGTATCAGAGCTCAGGTTTTGGTGGAGGTATCGGGTTCGAACCCGCTCGCCCCCAATATTCTCAATTTAATTTGGACACTCCTTAGAAGGGTCTTCCCCAACACCTTAAGGTTTTGAATAAGGCTCTTCCAAAGATCTTATACTATTATATTACATTATTTGTGACCCTATTTGTTTTTGTTTAAGTTAATAGCCAAAAGGTACAATTAATCAACTTTTAGTTTATTTACAATTAAAACATTTAATTTTTTCTCACATAATAAATTAAGTTTTCAAAGACTATTGGAAAATTTAATTAATATAAAATATATGAGTAGAGCATATTTTAGTTAGAATAAATTAAAGTAATACATATTTCTCAGTATATACAAAAAATATTGGAGCCAGACATTTTGTTATTTGGTCCTCCAGGCTCCAAGGACCAAGGAGATATATACTGTTTGATAATGCAGCTAAAGAGTTTCCATTTTACACTGTAAACAAGGATTATTTATTCTTTGTCTGCTGAGAATCTCATCTTCTGATTCAGGATCACAAGCTGCAACAGAATGAAACTAAGTTTATATTAATACAATAAATAATTATAATAATTAAATAATCATATAGATAATTAAAATAAATTTGAATTAAAAGAAATAAAGAATCTAAATTTAAATTTTATTAAATTCGATGTCACTATTGGTACTTGAGCTTGGATCATTCTAAACGGGTCTTGAGTAGGTCCAGTGCTCACCCCCTCCTTTGTGGTCTAGACAATCTTGAAATTGAGGTATCAAGTCTTTATGGAGAAATAAGTATCTAATTTTTTTATTTTGTTTCTACCAAATGTAAGTGTAGTCCATTGAATTTAGTCAGATTTCAAGATGGTCACTAGTAATAATGATTGTTGCAATTTTTATTGTTCCTTTTGTATACACGTTAATATTTTCATTTGACGATGTATTGTATATATTGAAAGTTAGAATTAGAAATATTATAATATTTATATATAGAGGCCAAACTACGTGGACAAGTCCCAGTCTGATATTGATTATGTACTATATTAAAAATAAATTAGAAGTAATACATCTTCGAGCACTAAAGAGGATCAAAGGTTCTAATTTAATTTTATTTTATAAAAAAGTTTAATTTTTTTAATAGAACATATTCGAACTTTTAGCTTATAATAAAAATTACTTTATTTAACAGGAAAATTCCCCCCACCCCTTTACTGGGTCCGTCCAATATATGAATCTTTGAAGGTTAAAGTTATAAAAAAAATGAATACGATAATATTATGTACTATTTAAGGTCTTATTTTTTATCTTTAAATATTTATGGGATAGTATTACAATATTATGGGAGGAGGTTAAGTTAATTTCAGTACAACAACTCCTAAAATATATTTATTCCACATTAATACTATCAGATTCTTTATATTTGCCACTATATCCATGTCGGAAACCATGGGTGTGGACATCATACCGGGTAACATAGATTAAATATGATTCTGCTGCCACCATGGGCATCTCGTCATGATTAATAATACGTCTGTATTGAAAATATTTTAACACATAAACTTACCGGTCACGTTTGTAGCTATTTATTCTCTAAGATAATTGCATGTTTGTTTAGTTGGAGGATTATTGTTATTACTTTTGAGTGGATATACCTAATTATTTGTAAAGTCGTGTAATTTTGTTTACTATATTTAATTGGTTGTTGGCGCTAACAGGGGTGTTATCTGTGCAGTTGCACAGGGTCCATCTGATTAGGAGCATCAAAATTTTAAAAATAAATTATAATTATTATTTATCCTTTATTATATTTTGATATCTTAATTTTTTATTTAAATTTTTATCAAAGTAATATATTGTATATACACATAAGTGTATATATAAATATTTATTCTTTTAGATTCTTATATATCTATATATTAACTTTTATATTTCATCATTTAATATTATATTTACTAATTTTATTCTACAATTTTAAATTGATAAATTATTTTTTAATATTAACACATATAATTATAATTATAATGCTTGATAAATATATATAGTTATTATATACATAATGTACAGATTTTTATTTTTTAAATATTAATATTTAAATAATATATTATTTATATATAGTAAAATAATAAATTTATGGGGTCTCATTTTTTAGCTTGCACATGACACTAGAAAATCATTAGACGACCCTGATTGTTGGTGTCTTCTTTAATGCAGCTCTTTATTACTTTGGATAAAGATTGTCTTTGATGGGCACCACTAAATATTATTATTATTATTATTATTATTATGAAAGACTTGCAATTATATCCACGAAAACAAAAATGAGCAAGTTCGTCTATAAATTTTCTATTCTATTTGGTCTTCATCAAAGTGATAATCACAAATTTAAGATATGTACACAAACATAATAGATAAATCGGCTAAATCATCATGAAACTGATGGTGAGCTGGCAGTTAGGTCACTGATCGAAAAAAGTTCATGTTCCTATTGCAAATTTAACGGAAGATTAAAATTTAAATTATTTAACATTCATGCAAATATTTTTTAATTACATTATACGATTGTAATTTTTAATTTGTTAAGTGATGTGAATACAAGCTTTTTTCTACCAGGGCCCAACTACAAGTTGGGCCTCAGTTTAGTATTGATTTAGCCTATTTATCCCAAACGTAGTCGTAAGTCACTCGTGTGTATAAGGATAATTTTTTTAAAAAAATAAAGAAGATATAATAAGAAATAAACCAAAAATTGAAGCATCTTAAACATCCCAGTTGATTTAAAAAAAAATACTCTTTACATATTTCTACATCCAGCATCATATAAAATGTGTTTCTATAATAAGGGTGTTTGACTTTGCTCATAAAAAGCTTATAAGCCAAAATAAGCACCTCGAGGTCCAACATGGAATTTGACAAGTCAATCCAACAATAGGCTAACCATTTTAGGTTCAAGTTTTCATCAATCACAATACTAGTTGATTTACATTTACTTGACAAATATATATTTATATAAATAATTTATATTTATTAAATTTTATGAAACCAAAAGAAGACAATATACCAAATTTTGTCCAGATTCCCATTCATATGCTCTTTTAGGTCAAGCAAAATTGTTATAACCAGTATTCTCAAACATGAATTTATAAAAGTCATCAACATACCAAGGATATGATATTTTCTCCTTCAGGTCTTCAGAAAAGAGAATGTTAACTCCATTAAAAAATTCTTTGTGCCATTATTCTCAAAAATAAATTTTACCCGGCATTAAAATACAGTTCTAAGAGGTCGTTTGGTTAGCAGGAAGATGTGTGTAAAGTGAAAGTTCATAGGTATTTGAATATTGGCGAGTTGTTTGGTTAGCATGAAAATAGTAAAATTGAGGAACTTGGACTTTTCGGGAATTCGGACTTCCTATAAAACACATAAAACACAGAAAGTTACTTACCTAGGACCCCATAGGTAAGTGGAAATTTACATAGGAATTTACTTCCTTCATGTTCAACCAAACACATTTTATAAATTCTCATAATTTTAAGATTGGAACTAAATACCTAAATATTTCAACTTCCTATATGAAGTTACTACCCATATGAACCAAACGAGCACTAAATCGTTCAATAAGCCAATAAATTATACTTAGAGTTCAATTCATAGTTTTTGTCTTCTAAAAACTTCAGCAAATCATCTTCATTAATGATGCTCCGCGAAATCTAAAGTGTCTCATGAGAATAGTTTCTCTCAACATTTGGTAAGAAGCATGGTTGTGTCAAATATGGTTCTATAAATCAAATTTATTAGTACCTTGTTTTAGAGGAAGTTAATTTTTTTATTTCATCAATAAACTCGTGTTTCACCGTATCAGGTGTCATCTTTTACTTACTCGACAGCTCATTAATTTTTTAACTTGTCTCTGGGGAATTTTACTATTTATTATGGTTTGCACTGCATAGTAAAAGATGCTAGAAAATAAAGCATATGAATAACTCACCCCCTAAGGGTGTTCTCTCAAAGCGGTCATCTCCCGCTTCTTCCCCTAGGCTGTACTGATGCATTGCACTTTTAAATTTGTTAAGTGATGCGAATGCAAGCTTTTTTCAACCAGGGCCCAACTACAAATCGGGCCTCAATTTTATAATGATTTAGCATATTTATCCCAAACGTAGTTGTAAGTCACTCGTTTATATAATGATGATAATATTTTAAAAAAAAATAAAGAAAATATCATAAGAAATAAACCAAAAATTGAAGCATCTTAAACATCCCAGTTGATTTAAAAAATACTCTTTATATATTTCTGCATACAACATCATATAAAATATATTTCTATAATGAGGGTGTTTGACTTTGCTCATAAGGAGTTTATAAGCCAAAATAAGCACCTCGAGGTCCAACCTGAAATTTGACAATTCAATCCAATAATAGACTAGCCATTTTAGGTTCAAGTATTCATCAATCAAAATACTAGTTGATTTACATTTACTTAAAAAATACATATTTATATAAAAAATTATATTTACTAAATTTGATGAACAAAAAGACCAAATTTTGTCCAGATTCTCATTCATATGCTCTTTTAGGTCGAGCAAAATTGTTATAGCCAGTATTCTCAAACATGAATTTATCAAAGTTATCATCATACCAAGGATATGATATTTTCTCCTTCAGGTCATCAGAAAAGAGAATATTAACTCCAGTAAAACACTTTTTTGTCATTATTCCCAAAAATAAGTTTTACCCGGACATTAAAATACAGTTTTAGATCGTTCACGAAGTCAATAAATTATACTTAGAGTTCAATTAATAGCTCGTGTCTTCTAAAAACTTCAGCAAATCATCCTCATTAATGATGCTCCGCGAAATTTGAAGCGTAACCTAAAAGTAGTTTCTCTTAACACTTGGTAAGAAACTTGCTTATGCCAAATCTGGTTATATAGATCAAAACTATTGATACCTTGTCTTAGAGGAAGTTTTTTTTTTTTTATTTCATCAATAAACTCGTGTTTCACCGTATCAGGTGTTATCTTTTAATTATTCGACAACTCATCAATTTTTTAACTTGCCTCTGGGGAATTTTACTATTTGTTATGTTAGGAAATAAAGCATGAATAACTCACCCCTTAAAGGCGTTCTCTCAAAGCGACCATCTCCCGCTTCTTCCCCTTAGGCTGTACTTATATATTGCACTTTTAAATGGTGTACCACTATGCTCATTATAGGCGCATCGATCTACTCAATGATACACCGATGCAAGTTTGAGAACTAAGTTGACTAATTTTGTGGACTGGAGTGTGGAGCTTAAACAATTGAGAAAGAAATACACGGACCAAGTTAGAAAGTAACCGTAAGCGTTTGAAGTTGGCAACCAAACAAGTACTTTATTGATGGCTTACGATCTTGTAGTGGTGTCGACTTAAAACAAGCTGCTACAAGTCCCCAAGAATTAAGGGTGAACATTCGGCTCGATTATCTGAATCGAAAAATTTCGGTTCGATTTTTGGTTCACGATTATTTCATAATTCGATTTTCGGTTTTCGATTTTAAATAAGAAATTCCAAAGAATTTAAAAAATATTAATTTTTTTTATTTCTTTTTTTTATGTATACTATGTGTAGTGTTGTGTGCAGTGACTTTAACACGTGCAGTGTATACATTAATAATATTATTTTTCTATCTATTTACGTTTCTATATATTTTTATTTTTATTTTTTTATATTATTAAATATAAAATACGTTTAAATACTATTGTATGTAATTGTTTTATTTATATATTATAATTATATTATAGTACCAATTATGTATTATAGTATTGTAATGAAATAGTATTTTTGATTTATTTAATTTTTTATAATTTCATTCAGTTAAAATATTATATAATATAATAAAATTTATTTATTTAATATATTAAGATTTCGATTTTTGATAAAAATTAAAATAATTAATTCAATTCGGTATAAAACTGAAATTATTTCGGTTCGGTTCGATTTTAACCGAATCCTCAACCTTACCAAGAATATTGGAACGCTTACTACTTAAAGATATTTTGATTTGGCACAAGTCCTTAAAACATCAAGCGGTTACACCTAATTTCAATTATGGGCTCTTTTGTGAAGACTAACTGTTATTTAATTACCTTGTGATATGACAAATGTGGACAGAAAAAAAAGCACCAAAGAAAGGCAAAAAATAGGAACCACCAATAACTACCTTGTTAGTGGGGCTCCTACTTATGTGACACCATAATTTGACAGCCCATATATGAAGGAAACTTTAGAAAATCACCTCATAACTACTGAATAAGATAACAGCAAGTTTTTAAGGTCCCAAACCCCATTATGCACAACATAATGCTACTTATTAATTACTTATATTATGTTCATTTGCATGTAGTTAACAATGGTTATTTCCACTTCTCCATGCTTACTATTATTTGCATCGATCTGAAGAGTTTGACGGATACTGTATATTCTCTTACATAGGTTAGAAGAAAGAATAATTTTTACAATAAAAAACGTCATCAGAAGAATTATACATTTAACCTCAACACACCATCTACGAAGACATTGAATTTTTAAATACTTTTTTGAATATTTTATTGGATCGGGATGAAATTATTAATCATGAAATATTCATGGAGAGCTAATTTGTTTGACGACTAATTGATATGTGTTTATATATTTGGTATGTTAGATAAAAGTTCTACGTATGGTTACGACCTTGTATGAGTATTAGCCTATCTTTTTTTTGTGTATGTATTACATCACTTGACCAACAGTATAGTAGTCAGAGGTAATGAAAATAATTATGTAAAAATTAAATTAAGAATATGATACACGGTTTAGTTTTGTTTTCCCGAATCTGTAAGCAAAATATATACAATGGAGGACATTCTGGACATAGAAGGCTTTCGACCATATAGTGAGGGGAAACAGTCTTGCACTTAAATTTGACTAGATTTAATGAAAAACGTTTGTATTTCTTTCACTGATATCTTGAACATATTAATACGTGCACACATGTCACAGAAAGCATTTTCACGCAAGTCTTTGTCACGAATATTTGAAACTCGAAGATTCTCATTATGCATATAGAGTTCGACAGGTTGAAGAACAAGTACTTGAGCCACTAGTTGAGGTTTATATGATTGCAAAAAAAAATGCTACAAAGTTTCATCCGTTGTCACGAGAACAATACAATATTCTCTTGCACCAAGATTATCCAAGATTAATAGAATACAATATTAATACATATTTCGAGTTTTTTAATCTGATTTTAAGATGCGAGTGACATGGTAGGAGAATCGTGGTATGCTTTTTTATTAAATAACATATTTTTTTTAATCTGACTTTAAGATGCAAGTGACATGAAAGAAGAGTAGTGTTCCCCTTTCTTATTAAATAAGAGTTTGATACGTATGTTGGACTATAAATTTGACTTAAAATAATTTGACTATCTATCATTATTCAATAGAATATGTTAAAAAAGTTAAGCTAGGAATGTTGATCTAAGTTGGGACGTTGCTCCTAAATGATTTTGAGAATGTCAAGTTAGGAATGTTGATCTAAGCCGGGCGTTGCTCTAAAATGATAATATTTATGTCTCTTCGGAAAGTGGTAATGAGAGTATTGATTGTTGAGAGAACAATAGATGATCTAAACGGAAAGCCTGGAATTTTTATTTAGAACCTTGTGAACTCATCTGTCATGTCTATTACAGCTGCGCAAAATGGTGTTGCAGAATGGAGAAAACTCAAATATATCATCAGTCATAGTGAAATTTATAATCCATAAATCAGTGATGCAGACAGGCCAGTCTGATGAAGAGTATGAAAAAGTAGTTCTCTTTCGATTTATGAGTATAAAAAATTAGTTTTCTTTGATTCTAAATTAACAAAGTGTGTTCCATTGACGATGTTGATCTCCATTTATGTGGAGTCACTTGGTGGTAATATTTAAAGTAATTATGAGATAATAATGATATTGAAATATCTAAAATAAAATATTTATAAGAGAATCAATTAAAACATACCTTTTGCTGCAGATAACATCTAAAATAGAAAATTTAAATCAATTGGAAGCATATAAGGCTACAAACTCAAGAGCAAGTCTAAACATATTTTTCCATATATCGAATACATAGAGGCATACAAACTACAAACATATTTATTCAGCTAATGACGTCCAAAAATGAGCAGACCCCACAATCATAAATGCATAAACAGTAAAACAGGCAAGCCCCATAATAAATATGATACAAAGTCATAATACAAATTCTGAAAGCTAATTTTACATCTTCGCCGCAATCGTCTGTCATTCTATTCCCAATTGATGAACTATATCCACTGGAACTAGTGGATAGATCAACGCATGTCGCTTCTTTCACATAATATAAAGAAAAGGGGAAATCAAAACTCCTTGCAAATACATGATTTTCTGGTATTCTGACAATCGTTCCATTAATATCGAAAACAACAGGTCTGCTTTCAGCTAATGACGTCCAAAAATGAGCAGACCCCACAATCATAAATGCATAAACAGTAAAACAGGCAAGCCCCATAATAAATATGATACAAAGTCATAATACAAATTCTGAAAGCTAATTTTACATCTTCGCCGCAATCGTCTGTCATTCTATTCCCAATTGATGAACTATATCCACTGGAACTAGTGGATAGATCAACGCATGTCGCTTCTTTCACATAATATAAAGAAAAGGGGAAATCAAAACTCCTTGCAAATACATGATTTTCTGGTATTCTGACAATCGTTCCATTAATATCGAAAACAACAGGTCTGCTTTCCGAAAGAAAAATCTCAAATAAGCACTTTTTTACCTTCGAGTCGTAATCAGAAGGATGCGTCAACCATAACACATCCACAACAATTTTGCTTTCATAAAAAAGGTGTATCACTTCAAACTCGTCTGACGAATCCTTATATTTTAAAATACCCTTCTTTTAGCCTTAACGAGTACCTGGCATGCTTTCTTCGACCACTCATAAAAAAATACTGTAATTCTCTTTTTTCTTGAGTTCAAAGAACCGAACATTCTGTCAAATCGAGCAATAGAAGGTATAATAAAAATTAGGGATCAAATACAACTAAAAGGACACGTCAATAGAACAAGTAAATATACAAAAGAAAGGTATGAATAAAACATGTGCGAGGAAAATAAAAGAACTATACTCATCAATTTTTATAAAGATGGTTTTTAGATACCATAACATATAAAGGTCCAATTTCTTTACTTTTTAAAATCGATATTCTTACCATTTTTTCTAATTTTTTTTTACGATGTCAGCACCAAATGGTTCAAACAAATCACCACTAGGTCCAATAATTACAAACATATGATCTGGGCCATACTCTCAAATTCAACGGCCCTAGATGTTCCAACGTGTATTTGCACACACGTTGCACCATCCTATAATATGCATTTAAGGGTGGACTAGTTAGGTGATGTGACAAATATTTTCTTGAAAGATTATGCATTTAATTTACTAAAATTTCTATTAAATCTAGTTATTAATTGAGCTGAAAAGAATAAATAAAAAATTAATATATATATATATATATATAATTTTAAAATTTACGTGAAACTTTTATTTAAATATATAATTTTTTATAAAAAATAAATTATTTTTTAAAACACGTCAGCCTTTTAATTGGATCAAAATTTATTTTTAACGTGTTTTATCTTTTAAAATAGTTAATTATACTTATTCATAAAAAAATATTAATTGATAATTAAATTATTAACTGTAACAAAATTTAGGGCCTGTTTGGTTACGTCTAATAAGTGGTAACTTTTTTTAAGTGGTAAAAAAAAACATTAATATGGTGCTTTTTTTAAGTGCTTTTTTTTAAAAGCCAGCTTTAAGCACAGTCAAACAGCCCAACTTAAAGTGAGAAAAACATTTAAAAAAAAACACTTAAAAAAAGCACCTATATCCTTACTTTTTTTTTACCACTTAAAAATAAGTACTTATTTTTAGTGCAAATAAACACCCCCTTAATGTTTTTTTTGTGATTAACTCTTAAAAAAACAAGATGATCAAACATTATCCAAAGGTAGCTGGATCACATTCACTTGAAGAGAAAGGGGCCCATTAAAATTAAATCCTGGAAATATTGAATTTTACCCCATTCGTATCTCTCCGCCATGCACCACCGTCCTCATGGGCTGCACAACCGCGCTCCTCCCTTCCACTCTCCCCCACCACCATAAACCCTTAAAACCTCACCAGCCTATCGCCTCTCTCCACCTCCACCGCCGCTCCCTCCTCCTCTCCGCCACCTCTGTCCTAACCCTCCCCACTCCTCTTTCCGTCGCCACACCGCCACCACCGCCACCGGATACCACCGTCACCGACAGAATCTTTATGGACTTCAGTATCTGTCCTTCTTACTTCCTCAATAGAAATCTCGGCGACGAGCTCTCACTTTGCACAGATTCGGAACCAATGGGCCGCGTTGTTTTCGGACTCTACGGCAATCTAGTTCCAATTACTGTCTCCAATTTCAAATCCATGTGCACCGGAGTCTCGGGATCTTCATATAAGGGTACTTTGGTCCAGAAAATATTCCCTGGCGAGTTTTTTATGGCCGGACGGCAAGGGCGAAAGGATAAAGGGGAAGTTACTCCGCCGGTCAAATTGACTAGGAATACTGAGACTGTTGATTCAAAGGCCTTTGAATTGGTACACTCCAAGGCCGGAATTTTGTCGCTGTGTTTATCTGAGAATGATGAGGATGATGACATTAAGCTAAACCCTAATTATCATAATGTGGAGTTTATGATCACTACGGGTCCTGGACCTTGCCCGCAGCTTGATTACAGGAACATTGTGTTCGGATCTGTACTTGAAGGTGAGGGTTTGATTTATTATTTGGTATTTTCTGGGGTGAATTTATATGATTTTGCTACGTTGTTTATCTGATCTGTTTCTGTTATTTTTAACATCTGCATTGTGTTTGAAGGTGATGATTGTATGCTGTATTGTTGTGGGAAGAGAATAAATAAACAAGTAATTATACAAGAAAAGCTTAAACACAATCACACAAGACACAATATATAACGTGGTTCGATCAATTTGATCAAC
>JAUEJK010116167.1:0-11403 GCA_032274865.1 Eryngium alpinum | reverse complement strand
CACACACATACACACACTATTCTGTTGAGTCATTGACATTCCTGAAAAATCCAACCAACTTCGGCTAGTAAAGAACGTACCATCATCGTTTCTCTTCATCCTTTTTGTTAAAAATCTATACCTTCTTTTTCTTCAGAATCCCTGGTTAACACCATCGCTAAAACTAGTAATTTTTATAAGTTTTTTATCATCACCGTGAGCTTAAATTTTGCAAAAGAAAATTGATCTGTACATAGACAAATCAATAGGTTTCTTATCCTCCTTGACTTGGTTGATAGCAGATGAAATTTAGGATTTGACTTTGACAACATGATGCATTGGGAATCGAGATCGTAGAACTAGAGGCGGAGGATGACAAGTTTTTGAGGTGAGCTCAAAATTAGAACTGTAAAGATATATTTTTTTGGAGATGAATTTTGGTGTGAGATGGAAAGAGAAGGTTGGTTAGTTTTCGTTGGCAGTTGACCTCCACTTTCATTTAGTCTGGTGTCCAGATTTAGGGTTTAGAATTTGAGCAGCTGCAGATTTAGATTAGGTAGACCTATTACCCGAATAGATTTGGGCGGATTTATAACATGTCACCCAATACATTTCAGCGAAAAATATCCATCTCAGAATGCCACATTAATTTTCCGTCCAAAGCTTAGATTTGTTAGCGGTAGTTATCTAATTGAAAATTGTAATAAATTCAGTAATTTAGTTGAAATTATTTTAAGTTTGATGACCTAAGTGCAAGTTTTTAATTGGTTCAGTGACCAATTAGCCATTTTACCCGTTTTGAATTGATTATCATTTACCTTTACTTATCATCCTTATAAACCTATCATATTTTGCTCCGTGTGTGTGCACATTTCCTCTTTCCATTTCATATTAGGAGAATTTTTGTATTGGCTAATTATTCAGTACTCTCAACAATTAGTAATTCTAGTTGTATTCCCCTACATATTACCTCACATCGAATAGGGATATAAAAGAATTTACGGAGCCAAATAAATTATCAGAACCGAACTGAGCAGATCTGATGCAGGACAATATAAAAACAATGACAAAAACTTGGAATACAAGATTGAGAAAATTAAACCACAACCCAATTTCTCCCCGAAGAGAATTCCCCACAAAATATCACTGAATAAATATTCCAGAGAAAAATAATTTATATCAACCATAAAGTAAATAAGAGTCTCACCCACAATATATATAGACCCACAATATATATGGGAACAAAAAAAACCTGATAAAAACCAATTACTACCCAAAACACGTGTGCTAACAAACCAACTCGATAAGTCCACAATAAATAAATATCCTACTATAAAATAATCAATAAATAATCCATAAGCTATCCCAATCAACTCTCCTCGGCTAAGGAAAGTTCAGTTGTGTCGAACTGAACTCTGTATGGCGCTCCAAAAGGTTAGGAGCGGGCGGCGAAACTCTATAGCACTGATCCAAGTCGGATCATCCGCAGGCCTGTCACGCTAATGAACTAAATACTGTCGGTACCCACCAGCTTAGTTGGCATATATCTCTCATCCTGGACGTCAACAGGCACATCTGCTATCTGCTGTGAAAAAACATATGGAGATGCAGGAGTACAAGTATAGGTTGGGCACATATAGGCTTCGCAAGGTGAAGAAGGCGAAGCAATAGATGAAGAAAGTGAAGAAGAAGATGGATATATATCAGAAGGTCCATGAAAAAGAGTAAGATCCTCCACATTAAATACAAGACCAATATTCACCTCAGTAGGCAGATCTAACTCATAAGCATTAGAACCAACCTTCCTTCTAATCCGGAATTTACCAATCCTCTTAGCATGCACTTTCTTCCAAGCACCAGGAGGAAGCCGCTCGGTGTGATGTCGCAACACAACTTGTTCACCTTGAGTATACTCACGAAACTTATGAACATCTGCTGTCTTATAATTGTCATTGCTTAAAATTAATTTTATTCTTATGTCAGCATGCAATTCATGTGATGTGCAAACGACTCTTCAGACTCACTAGACCTATATGCAGGTGAGAGTGGGACCAAATCTATGGGGTCTCCTAGGTGGACGACCAATGTTAGTTTAGCCACAAAATGGCCGACTCCGTAGACTCATTATATGCAAACTCTACAGTAGGTAAGATCCTATCCCATGTGGACACATGATCTCCTATAAGACACGTAATCATATCACCTAGAGTAATATTGACGACCTCCGTCTGTCCATCAGTCTGAAGGTGATAGGCGGATGAAAACTTAAGACTAGTCACATATAAATTTAAGAGAGTTTTCCAGAAGTGACTCACAAACTTGACATCCCTATCAGAAACTATGGTCTTCGGCACACCATGTAACTTAACTATCTCACTAAAGATCCAAGCAATGGGCTGTATTGTCGGTTTTAGTGCAAGGAATAAAATGTGCCATCCTAGTGAAATGATCCACTACAACAAAAATCGAATCGTAAACCCTAGGGGTCCTCAGCAAGCCTAACACAAAATCCATGGAACATGAGGAACCGGAAGAGGTGTGTATAAACTCGTATTCTGTTTCCTACCCTTGGCCGTCTGACACGTACGACACTCTATAACTATATGAGCAACATCCCTCTTTAAACTAGGCCAAAAGAACCTATCCTCAACAATATAAATGGTCTTATTATAACCAAAATGACTAGCTAATCTTCTTGCATGCAACTCTAACACTACATAGTCTTTCGGTGATGTGCAAGGAATACATAAGCGAGTACCTCGAAATAAGTAACCATTAGAAATATAATATTGTTTTGAGGGTGGTGACGTAGGATCTTGTAAAGTAACATAAATCTTTCCAAAGTCATGACATGAAGGGTACTCCTGGATCATATGTGCGAATCCTACTACCATGTCACTCAAAGTGCTAAGGAAGAGTATACTCCTGAACAAACTCGACCCATCTAGCGTGTCGGTGACTCAACTTCTTCTAGGAGTTGATTTATTGAACTACTTGGTGATCAGAATAGCACAAACTCCTTAGGCAACAAGTAGTGTAGCCAATACCTAAGCACCTGTACTACAACATAAAACTCCCTATTATAAGTGGAATATCTTTGTTTTGCCTCATTAAGATTTTCACTAAAGAAAGCTATAGGATGACTCTCCTTACTCAGCACTCCACTAATACCTATGACTGAAGCGTCACACGCTACCTCAAACACCTTACCAAAATCCGGTAAAGAAAGAATTGGGGAATCTTTCAACTCTCCTTAATCTCCCTTAAGGTTCTAGTAGCCGCTTTAGGAGCCATGATGGTACTAAAGTCTCGAATGAACCTCTTATAGAATGTCTCTAATCCATGGAAGCTCCAGGCTTCATGGGTAGTAGAATGCTTAGGCCACTCTCTAATTGCCTTTACTTTCTCAGGGTCAGCAGAAAACCCATCCTTGGAGACAACAAATTAAAGGAATATCATCGACTCCTGCACAAAATTACACTTCTTAAGGATCACATACAACTTCTCTTGTAAGAGAGTTGGTAGGACCTGATGCAAGTGTAATAAGTGCTCCTCGCGCGTGTGCGACTGTGTAGATAAGGATATCATCGAAATAGACTACTAGACTTGCCAATAAATGGACAAAACACTTGGTTCATGATTCTTATGAATGTGCTCGGCGTGTTGGATAGCCCAAAAGGCAGGACTAACCACTCATACGGTCCATCTGCAGTCTTAAATGCAGTCTTGCACTCATCGCCCTCTCGAATACGAATTTGATGATATCTACTCCTCAAGTCGATCTTAGTAAAGTATCGAGCTCCAACTATCATATCTAGTATGTCATCAAGCCTAGGGACAGGAAACCTATACTTGATGGTGATCTTGTTGATAGCTCGACTATCACAACACATTCTTAAACCAGTCTTAGGTGTAAACAAGGCTGGTATGGGCGTATGGCACAGGGGCTAAGACTTTCTCTCACAAACTTCTTCCTTAATAACTCGTGTACTTGCCATCTCATCTCGACCTGCTTAGTCGGATTCATCTTGTAATGGGGTAGGTTAGGTAAGGAAGATCCTGTGATAAAACCTACAGCGTGGTAAATATCTCTAAGAGGTGGTAATCCCTCGGGTAGCTCACTCGGGCGTGATATCGACAAAATCATCAAGAATTTGTTGAACATTACTAGGAACCTTACTGTCCCTCTACTCAAGAACGTCCCTTACCTCTCTAGCAAGTAGCATATACACAACCTTTGACTCTAAAACGCATATCTCAAACTCCTTTTTATTTAGAACTAGCTAATTGCCCGTGCGATGCACGACTTATTAATAAATGTTTAAAAATCAAATTTAAATTTTTACTTTTTATTCGTTAATAATTAATTTATATATATATATATATGTGTGTGTGTGTGTGTGTGTGTGTATATATATATATATTTTTTTTTAAATTTAGCAGTGTCTATATTTTTAAAAATGAAATAAATTAATTATACAAAGAGTAATATTAAAATCTTGAATTCCTCATTCCCGTGATAGTCAATTTATGTAAAATAATTAAATAAATAAATCTAATAAGATTTAGAAAATTCTTCTTTCTTGTTCCGTGATAACTAATTTACATATTTAAAAATAAATAAATAAATAAATAAATAGTATTCTTCATCTATTGTTTCGCCTTCTTTACCTTCTCCTAGCTATGTTGAGCCTATATTTGCCCCACCCGTACTTGTAACCTCTACACCTCCATATGTTCATCAGATAGCAGATGTGCCAGTTAACGTTCTGGATATAGGTACGTGCCAACTAGGCGTGATGGGTACCGACAGTATTTAGGTCATTGGCGTGACAGATCGTACTTGGATCAGTGCTTCAGAGTTTCGTCAACTAGCTCCTGATCTTTTGGAGCACTATATAGAGTTCAAGAGTTCAGTTCAATAGCGTTGAACTTTTCTTAACCGGGGAGGGTTGATAGGGATCAGCTATGGATTATTTTGTAGTAGGATATTTATTTATTGTGGACTTATCTAGTTGGTTTCTTTAACTCACGTGTTTTGGGTAGTAGTTGGTTTTTATCAGGTTTCTTTTGTTCCCATATATATTGTTGGTGAGACTCTTATTTTCTTTACGGTTGATACAGATTATTTTTGTCCAGAATATTTATTCAGTGAAATTTTGTGGGGAATTCTCTTGTGGGAGAAATTGGGCTGTGGTTCAATTTCCCAAGCTTGTATTTCAAGGTTTTGTCAGTGTTTTTGTATTGTCCTGCATCACGATGAATAGTTTCTATTTACACCTGTCGTGCACTTCTGTTAGTCTATAAGAGATAAATTGAGTACTAGAATTTAACTGTTCAACAGACCATCTGGAATCTAAAATGTATACGTAATTTCGAATGAACTAAAAAGAGAAGTTAGCTAATTTGGAAAGGGAGAAGTCTGATATACAAAAGCATTGAACTTAATGTCATAGATAAGAATCGCAATAGTGTTTGATCCTTCATTGTCATAAAATTATCGTTGTTATAGGTTTGTATCTCTTTTCTTCACTCGTTGTCAGGTTCATTCTTATTTTCAACTTATATTTTGAAGTTTGCACTTCACGTTTTGTCATTCTCTCCTCTTCATCCTCCTCCTCCTCTGCCTGCTCATATAGTTTCTGTATATCATGATTCTTTGATTATTATCACTTTTGTTCTTGCGTAAGTTTTTGTATATTTTCTGCTTGAATTTGAGACGTAAAAGAATAATGTTTCATCTAACAATTCATGATTCCTTATTGATCATCATAATATCCATCGACACCAAAAGCATCTAGCCAGTTAATCCTACGTGCACAAAAGCACAAGATTATTATTCTATGAACTCAATTTCATTCAGTTTTCCTTAGCTGCCATTTGTTAAGATAATAGAAAGCGGACATGATGATTTTTTTTGTAACGTTTCCCCCTTCAAAGCTAACTTTGGGCTAACTTTTGTCACTCCTACTAATGACATTGGTGATGATGCACATTTTTATTGCATTTCAGATGTTGTTTTAGTATGGTGATATAAATTTGGCTTAATAACAATTCTGACCTTGTGTTGATATCTGTTGTATAATTTAAAGTCCGTCTTTTGGCTACTGAAGAAGGGTAAAGTAAAATGAAGTCATTTGATCTTGTGGCTTGTAAGTGATGGCTGTTCTTTTTTTATTTGGAAATCATTATTGGAGACCTAGCGCGCACGCGCACTCGCACACACACATACACACACATATATAATACATTATGTAAATAAATATGTAGGGTATATATGTGTCACTTTTGGAAATCATTATTGGAGACCTAGCGCGCGCACGCACGCACACATACATATATAATACATTATGTAAATAAATATGTAGGGTATATATGTATCACTCACTCGATTCCAGTGTACTGGACCATAAAAGTAGTCCCGTGCAATTGACAAGTTCAGGGTGGAAAATATCTTGATCCGCTCTAGGTTTAATTTCTTAAATCTTAAATATTGAGGAAAACATGGTTCAAGTTACAATTAAGTAAAAGACAATTCAAGATGTACGTTGTACATGACACACAATTACGCCTGTTAGATTTTGGTTATCAACATATTTATTTGGTTATAATCTTTGTATTTATTTCATGTTTCTGTTTGTAGTTTCTCACTTGTAGTTTTGAGATGACATTATACTTGTTTATTCCCTTCAATTTTCTAATTGATTTTATGCAATACCATGTTTTGGTTGTAGTGAAATCAATTATTTGCGTAAAATAGTGAAATAGCACATATATTTAATAACCTCTTATATGGTCTTTTGTATTGGTTGATCATGTCTCTGGATAAACAGGTGAACGGATTCCGATTGAATGATATGGCAGTTACTATGAGTAAAAAGGTTGTTTTCATCAGAAAAGGGCGGTGTCCTGCCTCTGCTAACGGGTCTGCCAGTTGGCACAAACAAGCAGATATTAAATGTGTAATGCACATAAGATGTAAATAACCTACCTTCTATAGAATGGCAATATCATCTTGACCAGACTTTTGGGCGTCCCATTATTGCGGTAAATACATTTGCTCTCTTATAGTTGCATATATTTATCTCCTTGAGTATGTTATCATGTTAGTTCTGATAGGTTTTCCTTTTAAGGCCGTATTATAATACCTACTTATTAAAAATAGTTGAGAGGATAAATTTGAAGCCACTCAAATAGTGTGGGAGTGAGTGGGTTTATGCTTCAATAGAGCTCCCACAATGGGTGTGTGTGTCTGTGCTGATAAGCCACTTATCAGCACAGACAAACACCCTCAATATATCCCATATAATGTCGGATGTGATGCACAAAGCAGGGCTTTAGCTTAGGCACTCCCCTATATATATTTCTAGATTGAAAAACGAAGAGGAAGGAGTAAATCTATTTTTCTTAGAAGTTGTTACCCTATTGGAACAAGCATTACAGACTTTTGACCGGTTCCAAAAGTAATTGGGGATTCCAGGTAGTGTCATTCATCGGTTCTGTAGGTGTCATGGTTTGGAATTTAGTACATTTAGTTAAAGTGTCATCTCTAAGAGACATTGCGATTGATGCAATCGATAGTCCAACTTCAGTTTGCTATCCTAAACAAATTTCTTAGTTTGATTATTGATGCAAACGCATTGCTAATTATTATGATGGAGAACATGAGTAATTCAGATGTCTCTTTCATTGATTTTGTTGCGCCAATCTGCAGATCGACGGATAATGTTCTATACTTCAATATAATGTCATGGTTTGGCATTGTTTTGTAGTTCCATCACATTTATTTACACGCTACAATACCTTGGAAATAATACAATATAGTAACCTCTTGTCTTGAAGTTGATAACTTTAGAACTACTAAAATGCTTGTGTTATTACTTGTGGAAGTTAAAGATATCTTGCAACATTCACATGGTGTTTCTGAAGAAGTTACACATAGGGCGCAGACTTGTGCTGTTTGGGTTTGTGTATGAGTGACTTATAAGCCACAAAAAGCACCTCCTGAGGTGCTTTTTATGGCTTATAAGACACTTATACACTCACACTATCTATTTTAATTTGATATTAATGAGGCTTGTGTATAGTGGTTGTTTTGCTAAAGGAGGGTAGGACCCAGGTGAAAGTAGCTTATGCAGATAATTTGTTAAGTTTGGTGAATCCATAGTGGGTATGGTCCATTGTTGAGTGATAAGAGGATATTTATAATATGCATCTACCAATATAAACAGTTTTTAAAACACGTGGACCCTTTTTGATTTTATTCAATCCAAGGCCTTCATTTAAAAGTATTGGTTCTTAATTATTGGAATTTCTAGTAATATCTAAAAATATCTAGTTTTGTGCTTCATTGGGTATAAATGTTCACATTGCAATAATTAGAATAATGGAATAGATATAAGAAATAAACCAAGTAATTTGAATAATGGAATAGATAAAAGAAATAAATAACATAATAATATTATTTGAGAATATAAGAGTATGGCTTATCTAAAATCATTGATTTTAATTCTACTATAAAAATTTTAATTAACATATTTGGGTTATGACCTAAATATCTAAAAGATTAGTCTATAAAATAACAAGTAATGTTAATTTTATTATTGTAAAGGAATGTTAAAAAAAAGTACGATAAAATATTGATAATGCTGAAATTATGAAAAACTTATAATTTCTTTTAAAATAAAAATAAAAATTTAGTATTTTTCCATTTTAAAATAGTAAAATATATATTCTTATCAGATATAATAAATATTATAGGTATAGATTATACTGAAATTATAGTAAAACAATCCACAGTTTACAAGGAATAAACTCTTTACCTATACTGACAATAATAAAATAGCAAACTGGAAAATTACTCTCGTACTCTCGATCCCTTTACCGTATTTTTGGATTTAGGATTTTAGGAAGTAAAATAAAATTGAAGGCTAAATAAAATTTAGGTAGAAAAATAAAAATAAAATAAAATTTTATTATATGTGTTGGAGAATTAAATAAAATAGGAGGGAATTAATACAAAATAGATGTTATTTTACCTCTTACCCATTCTGTTTTTAAATATATGTTATCGTTGATTTTTTACGTAATTTTAAGAGCTTTGACTGTATAGTAAAATATATTAATTTTAAAATTTTCTTTTTCTGAATAAAAATATAAATGTTATATTTTTATTCAAAATTTTCATTTAAAAATAATATATTTTATCATGCGGCCAAAACTACTAAAATTACGTAAAAAGGTCAACGGTGACAGATATTTAAAAACAGAAAAAGTACTTCACATCCTAACTATTTTACCTCATATATTTCCTTCAAAACAAAGAAGAATTCATTTTAACTCCAATTTTACTTTTCATCTCAAAATCCATCGTACAAACAGACTCTTAATTACTAATATCGTTTCTTTTGGTGACAAAGTTATGATCACCTTAATTAGTAGGTCACATTTCACAATTTGGTGTTTCACCAACATAGTGTTCATTTTGCTTCATCTAACAAAAATAAACGTAAAGAATAGCAGAAAATGATTGAAAAAAGAGAATCATGTATCATTAACATGGGCAGCTAAAAAAGCGTAGAGCGAGTACCGAAACAGGACTTCTAAAGTTTTGGAAATGAATGACATAAAGACAATTATTTTTAATAAATTAGTTGATTTTACGTATAGTATAGATAATATAAACAATTTCATAAAAAAAGAATTATTTTATAAAAAAATAATAATAGTGATTTTTTAAATTATTAAAAATAAAATTATTTCTCTCTTTCAATAAATATTAAAACATATATATAATTTTTATTAAATAATTTAAACAAAATTATTAAAATTTATATATTTTATGTATTATATAAATTTATTAAAATTAATAATCTATTATACATTATTTTATTAAAATTAATATATATTATATATTTTTTAATAATATTAAAAGATATAAAAAGTTAATGTTATTTATTTTATATTTATTAAAATTAATATATATTAATTTATTAAAATAATAAATATTATTTTATTAAAATTAATAAAATTTTTAAAAATTAAATTTATATATTCCTTTTTATTTATAGATTCATATCCAAGTCCCTTTGAATAAAAAAATTAGCGATCAAACGTCATTTAAACCATTTTAAATCTATACCTAATATCGATCACAGTTAAAGTCTAATTTAAATATATATATAAATAAATAAATAAATTTCACTTATTTACTTATAAATGGAATATTAAAATGGAGATAATATGATCTTTCACTCATTCATAAGTTTGTAATTTTATATCCCATAAGAAAATTGTGGTACTGTCAAAATTATTTTCCAAAAAGTCAAAAGCAAGTCTATAAATGTAGCTAGGAACATGGAAAAAAGAAGAGAAAAGAAACAACAAATATAATAAGAAATCTTATTGGATCTCCAAATCTTCAAAAAATCAAAAGAAAAGAAATGGATGATTTGTTTCTTAGGGCTGATGAATGATTTGTTTCAGAGGGCTGAAAAATGATGTACGGATACGACATGTAGATAATGAGGCTGTTTGGCTGAACCATTATAAGTGGCTGCAGCTTATAAGTGAAAAAAAAGTAATTTTTTTTTTCAAACTTCCAATTATAAGTAGAATATAAGCGGAATTAAACACTTTCATAAATGACTACAATTTATAAGAGAAAAAGAAAAACAATAAATAAATATTTTTTTATCAGACAAATCATTTATAAGTTGATATAAATGATTGCCAAACACCCCTTAATTATATAGCGGATTTAACGGCTTAACCGCCGGTGGGACCAGTAGCTTTAGAAAACACTGCTGACCGTTGTGTTATCAGTCACATGGTGAAACAAAACAAAAACAATTACATTCAAGGTCTACCGACAACATTTTGGCCATGTCATTACAATTTTGAAGCTAATTAACTAGTCAATTTTGTTTTTTGTTGGAGAAAAACAAAAAATATGTAATTTTTAATGTGTAATTTTTGACTAATTTTGGATTTTAACTTAAACAATAAATATGTTAGTATTTTCTTTTTAAAAATAATATTTTATTATTAAAATCTAATAAATTTATTATGGGAGGAAAGAATGAGTGAAAGGATGGAATAAAAATTGTATAATAAATAAGAAGCGGAAAAGAAAGATGGAGAAATAAAGAGTTAATAAAATATAATAGCATAAATTTTTTATAATAAAATTAATAAAGAAGAATAAATGAGTCATTCATTAAAATTGATGAGATTAGATTTTATTATTTTAAAAGGCCCTTAATTTTCTATATATATTTTTTTCAACTGAAGGAAGCCTTAGAGTGTGTTTGGATCTAGGATTTTAGGAATGAAAGTAAGTAGGAAGGAATGTAAAGTAGGAAGAAAAATAAAATTTAGAGAGGAAAATGAGAAGGAAAATGAAATTCATCTTATGTTTGGTAG
>JAUEJK010116166.1:0-17935 GCA_032274865.1 Eryngium alpinum | reverse complement strand
TATAATTAAATTATTGATTAAATATAAATATGCATCACGTGCAAAGTACGAAAACTTATAAAATTTAATAAATAAATTCATAAATTAATTGTTAATTAGTTATTTATTTAGAATTATTATTTTAAAAATTGTAAAAATTGATGTAGTATATAATGTATATAAGTATTAATAATACAATATAATAAGAGAAAAATTATATTAACACATGATAAGTGTCTCGTATTTAATTAAGATGAATAATTTAAATATCTTATTTTTATTTTTTCCATATATAAGATAGGTAAATGTGAAAAAAGAGATTAATAATAAGATGTAAATGAGAGAAATACTTCTTATTTTGATATTGATTAAAATTAGGATAGTAATTTATTTTATAACTAAAATTATTATTTCAAGATTTTAAATATTTTATATAAACTATATGAAACAGAATAATGAATAATATATATATATATATATAACAGAAAAAAACTTCTTATTTTGGTTGAATAATTGTTTTATATTTAATTAGAATCATTATTTATATTTAAATGTACATTTTTTATATATTTAAAATTTTATTATAAGTTAAATATAAAAAGAGTTTAATTTAAATTATATTTAAAAACTACTCCCACTGTATTTTAATAGGTGACGTTTGATTTTTTGATACGTACTTTTAGGAGCTTTGATTGTTTGAGTAGTATAATATATTATTTGTACTACTCAATCAAAGCTACTTATAAAAGCACATGTCAAAAAATAAATCTCACCTATTAAAATATAGAGGGAGTATTATTTTATTTAATAAATATTTATTTAAAGATTAATAATAAGTTAGTTAAGATTTAAAGATTTTTATTGAAGTAGAACAGTTACTTTTTAGTTAATTAGATCGGAAAAAGGTGTATTAAATGTGTTCGGACTATTTTAGGGTTACTATTAATGTTTAAGTTTTAATATTAAAACATATCTTATATAATAATTTTTATTTTAAAAAAAATAATATTATAATCATTTTAAAAAATATATTTTAAAGCCTAACCAAAGTACCTCAAAATTTGTGCACAAATCCTTGTAAATTGTAACCGAGGGAGTAATTGTGTTTGTGGTTTAGAAATTAGAATACCTAAATAAGTGACTAATGAAAGAAGATGAATATTAGAAAAAAGGCATTGGAACTCGTAGTAATAATGAGTATAGACGGTACATCTCCCTGTAAATCTCTATTACTATATAAACTAATCCTATTTTTCATATATGCTAAGCTAAATCTTCTTTGGTTACACTTCTCATCGGCTTTGTTCGTACATTCTGTCCTTCCCTGCAGTTTCAAAGGTTAATTCAGCTTTATTTTTTTTTTGTATTCATTAATTTAATTAACTCTTATTGTATGTGTGTGTTTTGTGATATATCTATATATCTCAAGATGTTTTATTATTAACAAATCTTCATTAATTTCTAATGTATACACAATTTATTAGATGGAAGAAGAAAGAAAATGGGAGGACTTGGATTCAGATTGTCTGGTGAATATATTTGGGAGATTGGAAGTGGAATCAATGCTATTGGATATTTTGTAAGACCTGGTAACAGGCGCTTCGAAATCCTTTGTGCTGGCAGAATCTTGTTTTTCCTGTTGACTACTCATTCTCAAGTTTAGAAAATTCATATGAACGTTCTGGAGACTACTAAACGAAATAATATTTGTTTTCAAAAATTTTAAAATAAGATTATCTAAAATATAGGTGATTTGGGCTTATCTGAAAAAAAGGACCAAAATAGCCAATTTTTAAAGAAGTTCGACGAAAATAGCATATTTTAAAATGTTGGCCCATAATAGCACATGATAACGCATTTTGAAAATGAGTTATAGGTGTAACGCATTTTCAAAATGCGTTATAGGTGCTCATATATTTTTTTAATATTTTTGTAGACTAATAACGCATCTTGAAAATGAGTTATATTAAAAATAAAAAAAATAATTTTATTAAATATTTTAAATCTAATGTATTTAATATTATGCCTTATAACCTATAACGCTTTTTGATCATGTGTTACAACTTTTAAAGAGTTTACTGCTCCGGTTCCCTATCGGTTTAGGGTTTACCACTTCGATTTTCTACCAGTTTAGGGTTTAGCACTTCGATTCTCTACCAGTTAGGGTTTAGCGCTTCAGTTTCATTTTTGGGTTCATTATTTAGGTTTTTAGAATGCTTCCATTGCCTACCAGTTTAGGGTTGCACTCCTAGATCCCTACCAGTTAGTGTTAGCGCTTTCGTTCCCTACCAATTTAGGGTTTATCGCTTCAGTTCCCTACCAGTTTAGGGTTTAGCATTTCAGTTCCATACCAGTTAGGGTTTAGCGCTTAAATTTCATTTTTTGATTCATTATTTGTGTTTTTAAATATTTTTATATTTTTATAATATAACCAACTTTTGTGAATATATTTTTAAAAAACAAATTTTTATATGCTTCTTGTATAACGCAGATTGATTATGCGTGTTTCTCTTATAACACATATTGAATATGCGTGTTAATACCCTAATATTATAACGCATGTTTAGGTACCGCTTTCAACTGCTATTTTGGGCCCAAATTGTAATATCTGCTATTTTGGTCAATGTATTTTAAAATTGTGCTAATATGGGCCAATACCCGGCTTATCTCAACCCCAAAAGTTAGCTTTCATCGGGGATACAACAAGAAGTCGAACCTGATTATCTCAATCCCAAAAGTTCGCTTTCATCGGAAAGCAACAAGGAGTCCAATACGAAAAAATTAGATTGTATTACTTGTAAGTACTTTGGGCCTATCTCTAACCCTAAAACCTAGCTTAAAGAATGAGGACATTCCTTACTTATAAGAAAGCATCCCGATTTCCACTCAACATTATCCTTAACATAAAATTCAATAGAATTATAAGGTGACTTTTTTGTGTAGTTTGAATGACGTATGACTTTTTTATGTAGTTCGAGTAACACGTTGTTAATGTATTAATATGATGTACTGTTATATATTTCAAAAAAGGTAATGCAAAAATCTATTGGGGTAGTTGTAGGTTAAAGGTTGGAATTGTCTGAACACCAAAGATCCACTCTAATATTTGCCGTTGACACTATCACTGGAAATTCAAAGTTGAATTGTTTCTTTTGGACTAAATATTATTTTTATATTAATATATTGCACATGAAGGGAGTCACTCTATCGTGATGCTTCTATCGTGATGCTGACACTTCATTCGACATAAAGTCGATATTTTTAATTTAAATTAAATATTATTATTCTATAAAATAATACATTGAAGTCAATAGTGAGTAGTGACTTACAAAAAAGTTTATTTTTTTATTAAAATCATTCATCTATTTAAAAAGAAATAATGATAGGTGTATAAAATCGAAATTCTAACAAGTTTAGTTGAACAAACAAACAAGATTTCAGATTTTATTTAATATATAGCAAATTAATATTTGCGTATAATTTAAAAATAATTTCAAATCCAATTCTTCTTCCAAAAAAAAAAAATTCAAAATTTAACCCAAGGCTGCTAATCAAGCCCACTTAGTTATGATGATGATGCGCAGCCCCCAAGAAAATATGCCTGTTCTCGCTTCGATTGGATTCGATTCTGGAGGTATGTTCATCAACTAGGAACTTACTTCAAACAAATTCACGCGACAATCATAATTTGTTTACTTTTCCACCTCAGATTTTATTAGAGTAATGCTCGTTTCTTCTTACTCTGCTTGCCAACAAATGCTTGAAGCCTCCTTTATATTCTCTAGAACAAATCCCCAACCTACTTTTCTTTACAATTTTCTAATTAGAGGTTTCTCTTCTCTTGAACAATTCTCACAATCTTTCTCCATATTTTTCCAAATACGCTTTGGGCGGTTCTTAAAGTTTGTGCCGGATTATTGAACCGGCTTGACCGGGTTGTTCATGTGACTTTTTTGGTACTTGGGTTTGACTCTGATCTAGCATATTTGAATGGTTTGATTACAATGTATCCAAAATGTACCGATTTGGGTAGTGCCAGAGAAGTGTTTGATGAAATGATTGGGAGAAACTTGATTACCTGGTAGGCTATGATAGTGGGGTATGGAAATCATAGAGAATTTTTTGAGGTGTTTTTATTATTTGAAAACATGGTGCATTCGTGGGGTGGTTCCTAATGGTGTGAGTGTGGTGGGTTTATGGATGATGCATGGAGTGTTTTGAGACGATGAAGAGTAGGTTTTGGCTGAACCCAGGATTGGAGCATTATAGTTGTATGGTGGATATGTAGGGGAGGTGGAGCCAGACTAGACTTTGACGAAACACTGTTGGGAGCTTATAGCTAGCATGGGAGGGTGGAAATAGCTAAGACAGTGCTGGAGAACTATATGGAGGGAGGTAGGTGCATCATTTATATGGGTTATGACTATTATTACTACCTTCTGTTTTATTAAATTATTTATATGCATATCATGTAAAATATTTATATTATTAACTACCTTCTGTTTTATTTCATATATTATCAGATATATGTTTTGTTTGAATTGACTATAGTTGTAGTCTATCGTTCTGTATATATAGTGAATAAATATTTTTGTTTGTTACAAGACAAGTCAGTAAACAAACTGATATGACTTATCATCTATCTATAGAACAACTTAGATAAGCTCTTGTGACTAGGTCTTGAACTTAGGAGATAAGAGTTACATGAATCCTAAAAACCAGGAGATGTTAATATTGCCTTAACATCCCCGCAAGACGGAGGAGTCCTCTGCTACGTCGAGCTTGGATACAAAAAAAGAAGTCTTGGTAATGCTTTTGTAAGAGTATCAGCTACCTGCTCGGAAGTTGGAATATACAGAACTCTCAAGCCTGAAGAAACTCGTTCTCGACCAAAAGGATAATCAATTACTAGGTCTTTTATTCTGGTTTGGAACACCGATTAGAGTAGAAATATGTGGCAGAACAATTATCACACTGTAAAAGTATAGGACTTGTACTAGGCTGACCAAGCTCCTTTAAAAGATTTTGAATCCAAGTAAGTTCAGATGTTGCATTGGCAATGGCCCTGTATTCGGCCTCAGCACCTATTTCTATTTAGTGAACTTCTAGGAAACAATGTTGCAACCCATATAAATTACATATCCTGTTATTGATGTCCCATTTCCGGAGTTGCCACCCCAATCAGCATCACTAAACGCCGTAACATCACTAAAGGCCGTAAGAACCGAAAAGGAGCCTTTAAACAGAAATAGCCCATGAAATTAAGAACCCTTTTAAGTATCTCCAAACCTTTTTCAAAGTAGTCTAGTGGGTTTGAGTGGGAGCATACATAAATTGCGATAGTCTATTAATAGCATAGCAAATATCAGGCCGTGGTATAGATGTTGGAGATATTCAATATTTATAAATAAATTAAAATAATATATTAACATAATAATCTCAAAATTAAACAAGTTAAGAGAGTAAAACAAAATCTAAAGATAACAAGTACCTGCCAACAACTTAAAAAATCTGTCAGGTATATGTTAGTCGCACTTAAGCATACAAACAAATCATATAAGAATCAAATACAAAATTTTACTGCAATTAACAACAATGATGTCAAATCTAACATAAACTATATAATTACAAATTAAATCTAAAGCATATGCCTATGATATATATGAATGAACTATATCTAAGTAAAAGAATATAGAAAAGGATATCGAGGTTTAAGGCAAATCCAGGGGTGAGGCGTGTAAAACACTGCTCTAAGGAACTTGTCGCCCCTTTCGTGCAAGGTTTGAATGGCGGCTCCTTAGCGGTACAACACCCAATACAAGACAATCTCCTTCGGTGCATGAAACGTCCAGAGATGTGTCGTTTCTCTTTCTAAGTGCTTAAAAATCAAATTTTATATAATCATATATGTGTGAATATATATATATATATATATATATATATATATATATATATATATAATGTAAATATGAGTGTGTAAGATTATAAAAGAGAGATCGAAATATATGTGGTTAATGACTTTTCTTTTTGTGTAAATGGGAGAACCAAACAAAACTATCTAAATAAGAATGTAAAATGAATATGTTTTCGATGTTGCTGCATTCTGAAAATTACCCAACTGACCTCACTACAAACCATTGTGTATCTATATGTTTATAAATACTAAGAGAAACCTTTTGTTTATTAAAAGTTATTCCAAAGATCATTTCAAACACTAACGGTAAAAACAAAATTGAAAAAGGAAGTAAATGCATTGAAGGCAATTAAACAAAGAAAGAAAACTGAAACAAAGAAATTAAAATTTTATTTTTTCTTTTTATTAAAAGATATTTTAGAAAATATCTAACAATAGACAAGTACTTGAGTGCTCCAGTTAAATTACCTATAAGGCGTTGAATCAACTGGATGAGAACCATCAACTTCTTATTAATCTAGAGAGTTCCTTTTCGTTAAGCGCATTGAGCCATCATGTAGTTTTAAAGAGACTGAAGAAGCAAAAGTGTAAACTGACTTAGCTCGAAACATATCAAATAATTAAAATGCCATCAAGCGTAGGATAACTTCCACTCCCAAGAAATAATAAAGAGCACCGAGATCTTTAATTGAAGTAGCAGCCAATTTGTGTGTAAATGACTCCAAACAAAGTTCTTATATCAGTGAGAATGAGATCATCAACGTAAACCAACATGTAATCTGGATATGACTGGATTTTAAGATGATGAAGGTGGTAAGTCCCACATATCATAACAAACTAAAATATTAAATTCATCCGCCGTTGCTACTCGCCAGAGAGGATTTTACAAGCTTAGGAATGACATGTTAGTTTAATGGGCTCAACGGTAGGATGTTTTGTTGTTGCGATAAAAAAATGCTTGGGTCATAACATGCTTGTTTTTTTTATAAGAATTTTGATTTTGAGACCGTGTACGCATTCTCCTTGGAGGAGATGGAATAGATATAAGCCTTGTTTGGGGTTTATTTTATGAGGTTAATATAAGTACCACATTGGGTGCTTTTTATTATAAATACCAGTTATAAGGAGCTTATACACACTCTCAGACACCACCATAGACTCGGGCTTATTGGTGGTGTTTTAGTTGAGGAAGACGAATTATGTAAGTTGAGATGTGTGTTACCGGATGGTGATATAGATGATGTGGGTGTAAGTCATGTTGTTTAGGATTGAGGATACTAATCTGACATGGCTACATAATATCACGAGGAAGAGAACTTGAATCTACAGGTGTATCATGTTCATACGACGAACACTTCAATGTAGATGACATGAGACCAGAGTAATTATCTGGATGAGTGCTGAGTATGAGCAAAAGGATATGCAGATTCAACAAAATGCTCATGACGTGATAAAAATATATTTTGACTTTGAGGATCCCAACAGTGATGTGCATTTCGTGATGTTGAATACCCTGTAAAAAAACTTTTGATTTGTATTGAAATTTATTTTTAATATAGGGCTTCAACCAAGGAAAGCATTGGCACCTGAGTGTCCGAAGCTTAAGATAAATTGGTGTGCTACCAAACAAAGCACTAATAGGAGTTGAATACTTTTAACACCGGTGTTGGAAGCCGACTGATCAGATAAATAATTGTTTGAAAAGCGTAGCTCCAAAATTCAAGAGAGATGGATGCATGATACAAAAGCGTAAGAAGAGTTTTAACTATATGCCGTTGTCGATGCTCAGAAGTGCCATTATGGTCCGACGTGTAAGGTGACGTAGTAAAATGAGAAATGTCGAAGCTAGACTAATATCTTCTAAGTCCCATATCTTCGCCTTCGTTATCAAAATAGAGCTAACAAATTTGTTTCTAGAAAATCTGTCAACAGTTGATTTAAATATCGGAAAAATAATTGAGACATCCGACTTGCAATACATAGGATATAACCAAATATATTTCGTGAAATGATCAAAAAATATAAGATAATATTGAAAGCCAACAATTGAAACACAAGGGGAAGGTCCCCAAACATCCAAATAAATTAACTCCAGCGGTCTGATACTCAGTAAAGAATTCAAGCCAAAATGGAGTTTATGGCTTTTATTACATAAACAAGAAGTAAAAGAAGTACCAAGTGTGGTACTATCTGAAGAAACCACATTAATAGACCTAACAACAGATGATTGAATCTTTTTAGACGGATAGCCAAGTTGATGATGCCATATCCATAACTGACTTTATTAATGAAAAAACTTGAGACTATGAAGATACTGCAATTGAAGAAAATTCATATAAATCATTTTGTCGCTCCCCGAACTAGTGGATTTCTCGTGATGAGATCCTAAATCCAAACATGAAACAGAAGAATTCAATGGATACATTATTAGTTTGACATAACTTAGAAACTAGATATCAAGTTTTCTTGAATATTTGGAGTGCAAAACACATTATTTAAATTAAAGGAATAACAGTTAGAAAAAAGTTGAACCAATATGAGAAACTGAAAGTTCCATCATCACTACGAACAAGGAGCTTGTCTGGTCCACCATAGTTAGAAAATAGAGATATATTCTGCAAATAATCAGTCATGTGATGCAAGGCAACATAATCTAGCAGCCATTTATTAAAATGATCAGTCTTTGAGTTATGAGATTGGCTTGCGGAGAAGAGTAGTCTTGCACTAATTTAGTTAAATGCCAACAATGAGGTGACGCATGCCTTCATTTCTTACACCTTTGAACTAAACTGGAGTGCGAGATTGAGAAAAAATGGCATCTAGACGAGGAGTAGAATTGAGTTGATTCTATCGCGACCCAAAAGGAGTCCAGCAACCAAGCTGATTTGAGATAACACTATGTTATCGCCTTGTGAGATTAGCAATGATAAGTGGTGCCTTAAATGCAGTCTCCCTTTTTTTAATGATTAACTCTCGATCAAGAAGACAATCATGAACATCACCGACTGTTAGAGGTTTTTCACACACACGAAGAGCAACAACAATGTTTTCACAATCAGTACATGCACCATTCATTGAATGAGGAAGAAAGTCACTTCATCAAAGCAAGTATAGTTTCTAACACAAAGTAACTCAAGCTGTTTACAGCTCTTGAGTATGATTATGAGGACATCCTTTTCAATGTCGGTTTCGTCGAGAATCAAATATTCGAGTTAACGTGAGTTCACCAAAATATGATTTCATCAATTTGATACATTCAGAGTCTCAGACATCAAATGAGATTCCTTGGTTGTAGAAATTATGCGGTCTTTCAAAGACATAATCCTGGAGAGACTGATTTACGAAAGTATCTTCTAATATATTCCATCCATAAGCCATAGTAGTAGCCAACTGAATGAGGCCTACAACTTCAAGAAACCATTATAGCATTCAAAATTGATTGATCTTGACGGAATCATGTATCGTAGACATAATTAATGATTTTTTTGTTGGGAGTTATGGAATTTTTGCAAGTGGTATATTTCTAGAATTTTAGCAGTGCCTTCTATATAGCTCTTGAGGTTGTAAGAAGTAAGAACAGTTGAGAATTGAAGCCTCCAAGCAATATAAATGGTAGATGAGCTTGATAGAAAAATGAGCAGAAACATTAAGAATAAATAATGCAGTGTATCTGCAGAAGATTGAATAGAGCGATTCTGGGTGGAGTCAGCAGAAGAAGTCAACATCTTTAATATGTGAAGGATTAATTTACTTATGAGAGCTTGGACACTCAATACCATATAGAGATGTATGATTTGTCTAAACTGACTACATCTATCTTTATGTATATAGTGAATAGATGTTTCTGTTTGTTACAAGATAAGTCAACAAACAAATTGATACGACTTATCATCTATCTATTCAGCAACTTAGAGATAAGCTCTTGTGACTAGGTCTTCGATTTAAAAGGTAAGGTTTACATGAATCTTAACAGCCAGGAGTTGTTAATTAAGTCAGAATTTCAAATATACTCTTATTCTGAAAGGTGCACTTAATTTGGCTTTTGTAGAGGTTCATGTTTCACTCTTAGTGTTTAAGCACGCCTTTTCAAAGCTGATGGACTTTTTTAACTAAGTGTAGAATCGTCACTTCACTAGTCTTTAGGCTTAAGAGCCAGGTAGATTTCTTTTCACTACTCAACTATTAGCAATTTAGAAAATAGTCACCAAACAAAAAAGTTTCGCGTTTATATTATTTATACTCTTTGTTATTCGGACACTTCAATTTTGCCATGAAGACACTTCAATTTTGCCATCATATTCATGGTAGATACTAGACACCGGGACATGGTATGACACTCAGACACTTTATTTTAAGACAAAAATATACAAAATTATCAAAATATTACCAATATTTGGTTCTGCATCCGTGTCCGACACCCATACCCATGTCCAGGTAACATATCTTTATAGTAATTCACTTCTTGATGGAATGTCTAGAACTTTCTATAGAGTTCTAGAATGAAGTTATATGTATTTTGAAGTTTTTGGAAACATATAAGTATTAAATTAATATTTTTAAATATCTTATTTTCCAGTTGTATCTTATCTAGTTACGAGCACAGACTATCCTAGAAGTTTCTGGAGTCCTAAGGTAGCCTAACTAATGATTGATGGTCCTAGATGTTTCTAGTATTATCAATTTAAAGGCCATTAATACCCTTTATTATGTGCAAGTTCAAGATAGTTGTTATAGTACTCTCAGGAAAAAAAATCAAGTTCTTTTTCAATAAGATTTTCTCTCTTGTGATATAAATTTTGGTGACATTCCACCACACCTTCACTAGGCTCACCAGCTTTATCTTAGCAAACCGAATTTGCCTTTCATCCGACATGTCATCACACTCTAATATTTCAAAAATGCTGGTATGTATAATTTACAAAGAGTGTTTTTTTTTTTATTACAATTCCTCTTAATATAGAAATATATTCGGCAAACATAATTGTGCGAATTGAATTTTATATTATTTTATCTTCTAAAATTTGTTGAACTTTGTATACATATCTATATTTTTTTATCATTATCTCCTACTCTAGTCACGCTTCACTTGTGTTATTTGCTACTGCTACTGCATATAGTTCCATTTAGACAAAACGCTAGAACTATTTTTCAGAAAATACATTCCCATAAGCCATCACACGGCCCCCAGTATCACTGGCACAAATCCATGCCTAACATGGAACACAGTAGCAAGTGCATAACATGATTGTGCAAGTGCAAATGATCTAAAGAGGATCAAAATAGTAGCAACACAGTAAGCTAGCATGTTAAACAAGTAATACACATGAGTTGAAACAAGTATGAATCAATAATGACATGTTTAAACAAATTTGTGCTCAAGGTTTTCAAATAGACATGGCATCATATAAGTGATAAATGATACATAAGTATCAAGTGAACTTAATCAAAGCAGAACATGTATAATCATACAATTTAAAGCTAAGATAAGTGGTGAATTATCATTGAGATAATTAGATAGAGCACAAAAGAGCAAGATCAAGCATAAACAAATGTCAAATCCTCAAGTAATTTCATGTTAATATCAAATAGGTCAATTAAGAGCATATAAACATATTTGAGGAGTACAATGAATATGGTTAGGCCAAGTTAGGGTTAAGAGCAAATAAATTGTCCAGAATTCATAAATTGCAGGCTAAGAGACAAGATAACCAAGGAGCATATCTTAACAATGAGGCAAAAAGCAACTCATATATGATCAAAGAGCAATGATATCATCAAATAGCAGGTTATATAAGGTCTGAGCAGTGCATAAATCAAGTTTAAACCTAGACAAATCATGATATACAAGAATGCAATGACTCAGTAGTGCAAATAACCTCATGTAACATCAGTTGCTAAATAATATGACAAAGTAAATCATGTTAGCACTAATTAGAATACAACAAAGTGCATGAATTAACAAACAGTGCAATTAAAGTCATGATATCCCAAAAATAGTGAGTGACAATCCTCAACATGCTACCCAGAGCTTATGTCAACATGTAATCATGAAGTTAAAGTCATGAAATCAGTTAAACATGGAAACCAGTAGCAATTAAGCAATGAAAAGGCAAGAATACTTAAGCAGATAACAATTAAGCCCATAATTCTTCAAAACAATTGCATAAACTGACTGTATAACAACTAACAGGTTCAAAGCACTTGAACAATCAGTAGAATAAGTTAATTAGTGACCTCAAGGCATGAAAAAGTTTTAAAGGCAAACACATAGTGTAAAGCCAAGCACCAATTAGGCAAAAAACAAGTAAGAATGAATAGAAAATATTCAAGAAAGAAATAGGATAATCAGTGACAGAGCTTCAATATAGGCACAAATCAATTTTCCAAAACGCATGAACAAGAAGAATTATTGACATGCAGTAAACAACAACTATGAAGCACAAATTCAACCAATAATCACCAAGAATTAGGGTTTCAGTAAGAGAATAACTCGCAAAGAGTGTTCAGTACCCAAAATAGAAAAAAGAGATGAAGAAAACCAACGAATTCATCAAATATAGAAATAGGAATTTAGGGTTTTCGATTGTACCTGGACTCTTGTGTGAAAGAGATGGCTAAACGTACATACCTGAGGGCGGCCATCAATGTCTCACAAGAATTTCTTCGGAAATCCTAGCGAGTTTTTCTGTTTTCTTCGAGATTCCTCTCTTTTGCCTCCGTTTTGCCTTGGGCTCTTCGATTCTTTTCTGCAAACGAAGCTATTAGGCTTCGCAGGGTGATTTTTAAGACTGATTTGGTCGGAATCTTAGGGTTTTTGGTGACAGAAAATTGGGAATAAAAACCCTAGAAAGTTTTCTTTTGAATTCGCCACTACTAGTGAGTTAAAAAAGGAGATTCAGGATCCTACCATTTTAGGACTGTTTTTATTGTTTGATATATTTGAAAGAGGGGAAAGGGAATAAAAATAATAAAAATATATATGATAATAACTTTTATCATTATTTATTAATGAAATTCAAAAAAAAATTATATTTAAAAATCATAAATTTATTAAATTATTAATTAAAAGGAATTTAAGCACAAAATGTATAATATAAATATTTTAAAAATTAAAAAATTAAAGTGTTTATTATGTTAAAATTTAATTATAATATATTATTCATATAAATATTTAATTATAATACAAGATATTAAAATAAAAACTTTATAATTTTTTTATCGTTCAATTAAAAATTTTGTTACAAATTTTGTTACTTATTAATTTTATAAAATTTATAATCTATGTATAAAATATAAAATGAATAAAATATCATTATATATAAAAGGTTAGTTATTTGATACTTCTAAAATATAATTATAATAAAAAAAATTGATCTTAATATAACATATATATTATTTAAATAAATAAATAACAAGGAATAAATATCTAATATCAACAAAGAGTTATATAAATATAATTACTAAATGATCCATAAAGATTAATTATAATTAAAATAGTTTATCTTTTATTAAATAACATATCATCAAAATATTTATGATAGAATATTATAAATATTGTACCTGTAGTTTTTATACTATGAGGATAAAAACGTAATACAAAATAATTTAAAATAGCTTGAATAAAAGGAAACTTCAAGCGATACCCTACTGCTTTTAGTGGAAACAAACTGAGAACTACGCTTTGCCTCGGTAAATCGTTAAAGTCGCCTTAATCTCTAGCCAAACATAGGATAAGGGAATGGCTTGTCTGAATCCGTTTCCTGCATCCAAATTTTGCATACCAAACATGACCTAAATGTTATAATTTTAAAATTATTTATTAAAAAATGTATAATAATATAAATTATCTTCTTTATATACTTATGATTTAGACTGCCCAAATCGCTCGTCTTTACTTGAACAGTTTGATTCTAAATAAAAATTATAAAGAATCTGATTTGATTTGAATCGGTTCATCAATTTAGAGGCCTCAAACCACCTAATACTCTCCCTAAGTATATGTATTGGCATGTAAAGAATCTTCTTAGCATCATTGCCAGAATCAGAGTCCGCCACATTGGGGTCGATAGGATATTTCTCACACCTCTCGCAAAATATTTAAACATATAGGAGATTTTGTGTTTAATTACGCGACAGTTTGTGTTAGCTTAAAAAAATAAATTATACTTATAAATTATTTATAATTATGAATCAATTATAAGTTTTTTAAAACTAAGTAAAATAAGTGTTTGACAATAAAGTTTATAAGTAGTTAAGTTGTATTATAAATTTTCTAAGTGTTTGGTAAAAAATAATTATAAGAGCATTCAAACTTATAAATATTCAGGGTGTTTGATGAAATAAGCAGTGTTTGATGAAATAAGTGCTTATTTTTATTTTTAATCTTCTAATTTTTTACAGAAAGTATAAATAATTTTATAAAATAAATAAAATATAATTATATGAAAAATAAATGTCAACATAACAAAAATTGAAGGCAATGTGCATGCTATTGCCGCCAAACTTGAGACAATATAAAGGGTATATGTGTCATTTTAATTATTTGACTATCATTTTCAAAAAAACAGCTTTGACCTATTTCTAATTTTGACCTTAAAAGCCCATTTTTAAACGCTCTCAAACAAATATATTAAGCCCATAACTCATTATCAGTAATTTTAATCGATTATACACCAACACAAACAGGCCCTATAAGTCGCTTACAAGTGATACATAAAGAACACCATAATAAAAATAACAAACTCTTCCACAAATCACATATGATCACCGATCAATATCAATTATCATGAACGTCCAACATATTAGTATTATCAAACCCACAACATCGACATTGTTTAAGAGTTCAGTACTGTCTCGGTTACAGAAATCATAAATAGGATAAACAATGCGACATACAAGCAAAGCAAGTAAAATAAAATTTAGATAGATAATGATCATCCTCGAATTTGGCATACACGACTAGTGATTCCAAACCACCTTGTAACATGTAAGAAAAAATCAAATACGTTAGTTTCTCAATCATCACAATATACAGGTATAAGGCTAAAAACAATAACTTTGATTCATGAAATTACTATTGCATGACTTTCTTAATTAAAGATAGACATCTAAATCTGAACAACAATCATCTACAACATCACCACACACACACATATACACATAACATTAAAGCTTACTCCTCAATTATACAAGACATTTACTCCATATCAACACTCTTATCACTAATATCTTACTTAAGATTGTAATTGATGCGTAAACTGACAGCTTTACATAACATTGTAATTTATTTATTTTTTTGACAGAGAAATATAGATATATTGAGATAATTCATCCTCAGACTGAGGTACAAACACTGGAATATAGATAATTTTTCAACCAAGAAAAATAATCTAGATTCGGGAGATAAATCACCATTAGAACATACACAATCAGAACATAAATAACCTAAACATATTACAACACTCTTAACATAGACAACTGGAATAGAGCCCAAGCACTAGAGAAATCTTCAGCATGCAGTAGCAAATCACAGTAAACGCAATGTGGGAAATCATTGCAGTGAAAACATACATTTAAAGAAGAATAGATCTAGAAATCATGATACCCCAAGATAATAAGAGTGTAATAACAAAGATACACTAGAAAATCTTGATCTAAGGTAGTTAAATCCATTAAATTCGCTGTCGAAACAAAATAAACTACCAACGATCTCTTGGAAGAAACATCAAACAAAAGAAAGGGAACCAAAAAATCGATCAAACAAATCTATGAAGGTAGTATCAAAAAGGGATGTAATAGCTTTCTTTTATCCAGATCTAAGGTGAAAGAGAAGAATATACATGATTATTCTGTTACCGGCCAAAGCCGTCACCGGAACTGATTATCAGACGAAAGTTTACGGCCGGCGATTTAGGGTTTTAAATTTTCTCTCTCTAAAAGGGGAACATAACATTGTAATTGAAGGACATTAATTTGTGATGTGATGCATGCAGGTATTTCTACAAAGGATTTTACTAATAAAATCAAAGTAAACAACAAACCTTGGTCCCAAAATGCTTTGGGGTTCATTGTATAAGTCTAATGTATTATAACAATACCACCACCACCATCTATCCATTGCCATCGATATACCATTCTTTCCCACAAGGATGAAGGGGTCAACCACGTCATATCTATACAATCGACTTTTCAAGCAGACCAGTTTCTTTTTTTTTTTTAATAAAAAAATGCCCTCGAGGACCGAGGTTGAATTATAATTATACTACTTAGTATTATTGTATTAAGACTATGGTATTTGCCCGTGCTTCGCACACGATATAATTTAAATATTTTATATCTTTTAAATTATAATGAATAATTATTTTATTAAAAATAAAGAATCTACAAACAATAAATATTAGTAAGCTATAAGTCAGTAACGTTTATTCTGACATTTTATATACTCAGAAGATAAAAAGATAACTCGTATCACTATTTCCCATTGCTCTGAGTATGTTTTCATGAAGGATATATATAGGCTGAAAAAGTGAAAATAACTGAAGCCACAACCTTCGTACCTATGTCCATGTTTTAAAAGTTATATGAGAGATTTTTAAGCTAACAAAGTAAGAGAGTAACAGTTCCTTTGCATTTTGTTTGAATTGTTCCTCATCTCAGTACATCCGAAATGAGAATGTTTCAGCAACTAACTATGCATCTCTAAGCAAAGAATTACACCAAGTTTCAAATCTATATGCCTTGAATTACTCTAACTCGCTAGACCTTGTTAGCCATATAAGAAAACTGCTCGTTCAGATCAAAATCTCCATAACTCCGAGATCCAGCTCCTTGGATTAAATATGGACAATTATTGTCATATTAATATTTAGAAACTCCAGAAAGTTGCATAACACTATTACACCAACACAATATACATATGTACATATAAATATACACACATACACACATATATATATAATGAAAATATAAATATAAACTGAAGTCGGTAGGTGAGAAGTAGAAAGTTGTCGAATATGTTACATGTGTCATACCAGTGAGGCTCCAACTCGAAGATTTATTCATTGGAACTCAAAGCTGATTCAAAAGATAAATTACAGTATGGAGATGGAAGGCAATCAAAGTGCAAAGAAATAAGTTAAATATTCACTGAAATTGAAATTACGATAGAAAAGGATCAGTATAAGAATCAAAGCGGTGAAAATTTTAAAATTTTAAAATTAGTTATCCCAGAGATCGAGAAAAAAGGAAGATCAAAGTCATCGATTTGAGTAGACTTAATCGATCAAAACATAATTGAAGGATATTTCGGTAGGTGGATAGCAGAGACTGAATTGGATATTGAGACGGAATCTGGGTCAGGCGGTTCAGGTCATGGGTGTTGCTCAAATACCCGATTATTACGGGTTCGGTACGGACTTTGGGTATCCATGATCATCCATGGTACAATTTGACATAAATAACCTTAGGAATCTGCTACACTCCGTAGAAAATCAAGGGTATCTTTTTGGAAAATAAGGATATTAAGATTAACATAAAACAGACAAAATACAATAGAAGTCTAACAATGTCACTAATACTAATACTGTATCCCTAAACACTATCCGATTCAATGTTGTGTATTTAGCACAAACTAGATAATGCAATCCGTAGAAAGGTAGTAATGAATCCAAAAGAGCATGCTATGAAGACATGATTACATAGAAAAGAATATGAAACGAGCACATGCACACAGAAAGAGGGACCATGTATAAAAATGAATTCGAAAAGTTTATTCTAATCTAGACATAGTAGAGAGTGTACCTAAGAAAGAGGGACCATGTTACGCAAGTAGCCAGTGCGGGGAAGTTCAAAGGAGCGGAACAATTGAGGAACGAGTGTAATGGTTGAATCTGTTCGCTCAGCTCTGAACTTGATGATCAGAACACGAATCTTCACAATCTCGTCATTATCCTCAGCTTTATGATAAATACTCCAGTAAGTAACCAAGCAAAAGGAGTTGTCACCCAAAGAGAGCAAATGCTCAAAGTGGTTCTTTCGTAAATC
>JAUEJK010116057.1:0-11403 GCA_032274865.1 Eryngium alpinum | reverse complement strand
AACACATAAATGATTCTCAATCAATAATGGTCGGAAATAAAATATACTCCAAACGAATAGTTCAGTATACCCTAACACCGAGTACGTATAAACTATAACCACCCAACTGTGACTGCAATGAGAAAAATGTAAGATATTTCTATAGTTTAACGTTACTATAGAAACACTACCTAACACACAGAATTGATTAAATCATGTAAATATATATTTCTATGTCAATCAGGCTTGCACAATCTGGATTTAGAAACTACCAGTTGCAATGCATAAATGTTATCTCTGATCGATTGTTCACTTTGACAGAAGCTCTAGAACTAAATGATGAATACATAGATATAAGTGATCGTTTTATCTTCACTACTTAGCATTTTTATCTGCACATATGTTGTCTAACATAAACATAAATTTCTGAGTTATACATTTATCTAATACACTTTCAACAATTTCTGCAGAAAAAAAATCACTGTGGAAGTAGTCATGAGGAAGATTAAACCAATATCAAATTGGATCATATTTGAATGCACCTCATGCCAAGATGTGCTACAGATTGAACCAGGAAACTTTCACTGCATTAAGTGTAAAAAAGATGTTCGCCATCTAGATAAGAAGTAGAAAATTGCCTTTGCTTTTAGTACTAAAAAATCATAGTCAATTTAACTTGAATACAAGATTTAGTTAGGTATGGAGTAGCAGCAATATGTGCTGACGAGACGGCAACAATTGCAGTACTCCTTCTTGACAGAGATGTTCACAGACTAACTAATGCATCAGTTCATATGTTAGTTTTGGTAATTAGATAAATTCATACTGTTCTAATGTTATCAGTTATACAAAGGCCTAATGAATTATAGTCTAATAACTTTATTGTGACAGGACGAGAAGAACAACTCTTGCCCACTAATACTAAAGCAGCTAGAGAACTTGAAAGTAACAATTCTCCTACATATAACAGAGGACAATATAAAAAATGAAAGTGATGTTTACAATGCGGCTGAAGTAATCAAAGGGCATCAGTTTTACAAGGCTGAAGCTAAGGATAATGCTAACCAAACTTTTTTAACAAATAACACCTCTTCAACTACAGATGTATGAATTTTTTTATATAAATTAAGCATTTGCTCATACATATACATAGATTACTGTACCGATAATACTGTGGACGTCTGTTTTTCAGGGATCAATGTCTTCCAGCCACTCATACCATCTAACAAATCTAAATATTTCCAGCCCCATACCAACTAAACCACCAACAAGCAGTAGATTTGCCCAGGCGTGTGCTTATGATGATTCGGATGAAGTAGAGCAGTAACATTTGACTACTATCTAGGCATGGTAATGTAATAATCTCATGTTCCTAAATTAGATTGACAACTTCAAAACAAGTAACAGTCTTTCCAAGTTTCTCAAAAAAAGTTGCACACTATGTTTATCTCCCATAATAGCAACAAACAAATATAAAATAGAACCATTACGATACAGTTAATATTAAAAGATATAGTCAACAATAATCAGATCAAATTCAAACACAAATTGAAACACAAGGTACAAAGTTAGAGTACAACATATCAAGAATCTCTAGACAAAGTACTAAACAAGAGTGAACATTCTACCCATAAAAACGTCGACATTATTTTCGTTGAACATGGTTACTGTGAAAATGCCATCATTAATTTAATAGAATAACACCAAGGTTATACTGCACTCGGAAGCATCATAAAATCCCTTGAAACATACACCAGTGGATACGATAAACTGAACTTCAGTTGGAATAGCCTTTAAGTACAAATTTGAAAAAATAATGGGGATGTGCTGCAAATTATGAACAAGTAATCAAACACAATGTATCAACTATATACCCAAATAATAAATAAATATATAAAATAACTCACAATCTTTGCATTACAAATACTGTCATTGTCCATCACTTTCATGAAAAAAGAACTCATAATCTTTTCTGCATTACATATAATAGAAGAGTTACATAAAAACAAGTTTATTTAATTAATTATTTAAATAAAATTTGGGTAACAAACCATGACATCGAGTTCTCAAAGAGTTCACGAAGTTTTTACAAACTCCAACTTTGTATGTAGTTGGGACATCCTTGCATTCAACAACCAAGAGATCACCAATACCACAACCAACAGCAGAAACAAAGGCATCCCACCCATGAATTATATAAAATTATGTAGCCTTCTTTTCAACCATAACTCGCCAAATTCGATCAGTAAATTTAAGTGAGATACCAACATCCATCAATAGAACAGTTATTTACCCATTCATACTTGACCAGTACCAACTACAAACACAGAAAGAAGTCATAGATCAGCAAAAATATGCATAAATGTTGTCTACAATAACACCAGAGTTTACAAGTCATAAAACATACCACACCATCATTATCTAAGTCACAGCTCTGTAGGAGTAATTCAAACCTGTGTTTCCAACCACCGAAAATACTAATCGTATATAACGAACCATTCATTTCATCCAGAAAATTAAACTTTATCATTAAAGATCAACAAATCAGTATAGAGAGTTATAAGTTCTAAATAAACACTGGCGTTATAGAAATATACCATTTTCATTTTCAGCCGGAGGAAATATAGGAATGTTCTCCAAACCTAACTTTGTATAGTAGTAGAACACATCATAGGTTGAATAATTAATTTCAGTAGCAGTAGGATCACTAATTAATATACCAACATTACCTTTTCCCTAATATTCAAAGAACAATATACATCCATAAATTAATTTATATCTTTCAAATAGATTATTTAATCCAACCAAACACCCACAGTGCGGATTAAATCTGACTTCAAAGTTGTCACCATTCCTCAGATGGAGAACCAGTTCCTTGGGCATTTCCTCCTTCATTTTTTTAAAAAATTATGAGGAATATACTGAAAAAATGCCAATTTAGTACTTTTGTACAAGTACAAAATACAATTTAAACTATATATTAGATTATTTCAAGATTATTAAATTACCAAATAATTATGACACCATTTGGCTGATGGAATCTTTACAAAGAACTTATCAACACAATCAAGAGAAACTATAATAAATAAATAAAATGTCAAACAATTAAATCAAGTAATTACTATTAACATTTTGGCACTAAGGGTTTGTACTAAGTCTCACCAAAAGATTTTTCTGTCCATTTACAATGCAGAGCAGAACTTGTAGGTAATTGTTTATAAATTCAGAGTACAAGATCTAAATGAACTATAATATTGATTGTCTTTAAAACAAGAATTCATACCTGAAGGAGGCATGTCAGTTAGATGAGACAAAGCACCAACCACACAATTCACTTTAGATATACTTGACCTAAAAAGTTGTGTCCTCTAAATATAAACCCTACTTGCTACAGTATGAGACAAGTTTGGGATTTACAAATGGACTGTCTTTAAAGTGATGTCGGTCTTACCATATTACAAACAACAGGTACTTCTTAAGCCTGAATGGTAACTCAAACTTTATCCCATTAAATACAACTTCCCATAGGCAACAGTCTGCAATAATCATGAACCAAATGATGGTCATTAATGAATAAAAATGACTTAAGAAATAAAATTTAGGCTAACATAAAAAGTCCACCTCTGAATTAATAGTAGCAAACCATATTAACCATGAACGAAATCATGGTCATATATGCCAATCAATAAACTGCACACTTGAAATTATCAAAAAAAAGTTGACTGGAGCACTCCTGTAAATTAATGTCACAAACTGATGAGTGTGTCCCCTGAATTACCCTGTCATTCGTATCATATGCAAAGAAAGCCTATCAATACAAATACACCTCTGTTGCAATCTTAAGCAAAATCTGATTGCAATTCTGTGTAATTATATACTCCAATTCTGTTAAAGCATTGCACTATAACTCAGCATACTAAATGTAACATTTACAAAACTGTAAAGCTAATAATATTGCTCAGAAAAAAGAGTAACAATTGAACATAATTATGGATAATAAAATTCTTAATAATTCAAGTCTACAACATTACACATAATCCCAACAATCAGAAACAGAAGTCCATTGAAGTTAATAGAGTAACGTTAGATGTACACCCTGAATTACATCAAAAACAAACATTACTTAACTAATACTTACTACACTACCACTAATTGTAAGAAATTTCTCATCGTAGATCGACAGATATAACTGTGAATTTGAAACCTGCAAAAAGACCAAAGTGTAACCAGTATGGAGATCACTGTCAGATACCAAATCTTCCATTCCAAATATCTTCTGCTCATCAACTGAATATAAGGCGTCGTAAATCGAACCGGTGGGCGCCACGACAACAAACTCTTTATCAAGCTCATTATCATACTTCTCAATATAAATACAAGGAACGATCTGTGATAGTACAAAGCAAAAGTAAGAGTCGATGATTTATCAAAGAAATACAGATACAACAACTCTCTACTAAACAATTAAAATATTTATATTGTAAAAGTACTTAAAAATATGTACTTACCAGTTCACCTTTCTGAATTACCTCCTCGGTCACAATTTTCACAAATTGTCGTGGGATCCCCACGCCAAGAACATTCAAAATTTGGAAATCAGAATCTGACGTAGCTATAATTAGTGAAAATCAAATAAACATTTTGTGAAGAGAAGCAGACCTTTTTCAACACATATGGGTATGCCCGCATAGAACTTATGTAGTGCAACATCGAATCGGAATGGATTAGAAGACGAGAACAGTACCAACAAATCACTAACCCCAACACCTACTTCCTCTACAAACTGAGCCCATCCTCGATAAAAACACCACTTCTCCCCAACTTTTTTGGCAAACACCTTCCACACTTTGTTACTAACTTCAAAGAAAACATGATCGCGCGCCTTCCACAGTAAAGTAATACTATTATCTATATCATCAAGCACCTATATAATATATACACAACCGTTCATGAAGAGATTTCTACGATATAAATGATAACAAAGTATTGAGGCATAGCAAAAAAAATAGCTTACCACAGTTTTGTCGCCCACCTCCTAACTTTGGTGTGGCATGTAAATATTTATCTTCATTTTCCCACAATTACGAGAATTAACTCGAAATAGGGTACTGTTCAGCCGGTCATGCAGTGTATAATCTGGAATACAACAAAAGACAAGAAAAAGATAAGACACAACAATTATTATACATATTAACATCTATTAAAATATTTACTATTAATAAAGGCCATACTTACCCTCCGAAAATCTGTACGCATCCATCTCCGGTAATCTCTCAAGGTGAGCATCTTTTCTTTCAACCTTCACAATATCATTTGAATATTCAACCTCAACTGCCGCTTAATCGAAAATGATAACAAAGAATTCACCCGAACCACGGTACTCAAAATTAAGAAAGCTGATATTCAGATGCCGATATCGCCTCAATAGACTCCTCAATCCAGTAAAACACCGCTTCGAAGGGATAAAGTACCCTTCAAATTCATCACTGTTCTTAAGCACAAACTTAATCTTCTCCGTATTGGGGCCCCAACTGTTGTCAGCCAACGGTTGCAGAATATACTAATAATTGATCAATTATGTTAGCTTCACCATTGATTACATAAACACCAAAAAGTTAATAAATTACAGAGAAAAATACTAATCTAACTCCTAAAATGAATCCATACAGTTAACACTAAATCATTACATTTATAAGCTAATTAATTCATTACAGTCTAAGCCTATGTGCATCAATTAATCACTACATTCGGAGAGCGACATTCAACTCCCAACTTGAGAATCGTAACTTATTTGGTCTACTGCAACTCTGTCATTATTATTAGTAAGCCTTAAATCTTACTCCTACCCACGTAGAAGAATCGATAATCTAAACAGCTATGTAGATTTTAACATTGAAAAAACCAACATCATAACAGTTCACATTATCATCACACTTCTGAAATTGATTTAACCAAATTATCAACATCTCCTTGCCTTGCAAACGCATATATACAATCCATAGTTCTGAAATAGATACGCTAATTTAGTTATTAGTTCAATTAACAGTTACACTATCACAATACCAACAATATAGGTTAGCTAGAGATAATTAATGCTTGGCGAGCCGAGAACATGTAAGGAGACACAGAGAGGTCAAAATTGAAATTAAGCAGGTTGCCTGGAGGAACTGAATCCATCTCCAAATTCATAATTCTTCAAAAGAAATAAGAAAACCCCTTTTCCAAATACAAAACCCTAAAACAAGTGTGTGTCCAAAGTCCTTTTCACTGGTACTATTAAATAAGAATAGTACAAAACCAATACAAAAAACTTAAATAGATTAATGACAAATAAATTTATCGTTTTAAAAAAAAGGTATTCATAGGTGGTGAGACTACCCAGAATAAATAAACTAATGGCAAACAAATTTACCGTTTCAAATAAAAGGTATTCATAGGTGGTGAGACTACACATAAATGTACACTACTGATACCATTCATAATTTCCAAAGTGGGTGGGGGTTAAATTTATTCATAACTACAACATATTATTAATAAATAAATATGATTCAGGAATTTGGGTACGTAGATATTTTTTATATAACGAATAATTAAATATATTTTACAAGTTACGTAGGTAGCTATTACTTATATACAGAAAAAAATGAATACATATAAATTAAATATTTTTTTTTCAAAATAAATATACTAATAAAATTATTTTATTTTAAAATTAGTAATTAACTAATAAAAATTCAAAAAAAATACCTAATACTCTGTCTCACATTGGTAAAAATATACAATCCACTTCAATACAGTCAAATTGAAGCTACCTCTAGCATTTGAACATGAAAAATCACATTCGGTTGTCCTCTCTTTTTGTAAGGTACATGCTAAATATATCTTCCTCTAACAATCAAACTTAAACAACCAGGGTTTGGAAACTACTACTTTGTGTCACATTTACATAAACGTATACTTAAACTGTGCAAAAATAAATCATTGTGGAAGTAACATTAAAAAAGCATCGAAATGAAATTTAGTCATATAATAATAGAAACAATAACTAACAGCTAAAAAAATTAATAGAAAATTATAGAGCTCATAATTAAGTAGAAATTTGTACATATTTTAAGTCCAAATCCAGTAATAAATTTGCTCCATAACATATGTCCCAAAACAGCAGAAATTTATAACAGTTGCTCCAATAAATTCAGACAATATTCTTTAAGAAGCACAAATATGGACCATATCATAGTCATAAACTGTGACTACCAAATTCCCAACATCTACTTTCTCAAACACAAGGGTAAACCCAGGCTCAATACCAAGAGAAGTGAAAAAACTGTGTAGACCCATTAGTTTCTTCTTGGCCAACATGTAACGACAACAAGTGCTGGAACCACAAAAAATAGTCAAGATAATTTCTTATCGCAGTTCATGATAGTATTTCGATCAAAAATACATAGGAATCTCCTGTCAAAATTAAAAAAAATATTAAAATTCTTTAAGTGCTAATGAAAATCAAACATACATATGTCATTATATATACACCAGCTCAGCAGTACATAGCATCTCAGAGGTGACTACCTTCACAAAATGATTTAAAGGAGGAACACCTACATTAGGATAAAGTACAAAATTAAACTCAGCACATGGAAGACAAGAAACAGAAGTGTTAACATTAATATAACATGAAATAATCACATACCCCATTCCCAGAAATTAGAATCAGTGGCAAACCCTTTGAATAAGGCAACTTCATATTGTTTTAAATTAGTGGAAGAATGAAACACAATGACATCCAAAGATCCAACACCAAGAGCAGCCAAAGCCTTCCCCCAACCACGAGATAAGTACCAGCCACCATCACATTTCTCTACAAATATATTCCAGCAATAACCACATACACTTACAATTATGAAACTACCATCCCTCCATTCGCTACCAATACATTCATCGAAGTCTTCAATAAACTATAAAAATATTAAAAACCACAAAAAAAATTAAATTTACAACTACAAAAATATAAGTTCACACTAAATTTATATTATATAAACTTTTCCTTCCGTATTCCCCCAAGATGCCTGCTCTATCATGTGAATTCCAATTTTAAATGAACCACTGTCCTTAGCATTATAGTTGAACAACGACTTATTAACACGGCCCTCAAACGTAAAACCTAAATAAACACACTTAACAAAAATAAACACACTTAACAAATTAAAAAAAATTAAAGGTTAAAATCAAAAGATTGTATTCCGGAATGCCGCGGAGAGCAGGAGGAAAAGTCACAAACATGTCGCTGCAAGCCGGATAGTCAATTTCTACAGCCGCATTGTTGAAGGCAGTTAACAAGAGGCAATCTTCTCCAATGTTTTAAAAAAATAACATACTCAAACTATGTATTGGATATCGAGGGAAAAATTCACGCAAGCCGATTAAACAACACTTCTCAACACAGTAACGCACTTGGAAAGCATCTTCATTCTTCAACATAAAAGTTACCCTCAATGGAATATAATTGCTCCACTTGCCAGCAGAAGATATAGGAATGTACTAAATTAAAGAAAAGATAATACTATTACACAAAATAATTGATACAAAAAATTATAGAAAATAGAGACAAATAATTCCCAACAACAACAAGAAGGTTGATGAATTAAGGAAACAAAAATCCCTGACAAAATAACAAGTTCGGTGTCATAAATTAAAAAAATAAAAGGAGAACAACTGTAAATTAATAGAACTTAAAAAAGACAAATGCAGCAGTAATTGGACAAACATTTATGGGGTAACGAAAAGGAAAAGTAATCAAATGAATAAAATTGACTGAAACAAACCAGAGCGATACATGGCAACGTTAAAATTAGAAGACAAGATGAATATACATATACATATACATATACATATACATATACATATACATATACATATACATATACATATACATATACATATACATACACATATACATATATGTATATATACATATACATATACATATTGAAATAATGAAGAAAATTATTAAAGAGAATGGGACTATGTAATTTGAAGAACCATAGAGTGGTGGAACTGAAATATATTACCGTTTGTGTGCAACATCTCATGTAGGATAGAATTCGAAGTCCAAACTTCAGAATGATTGACGAAGTAGAAGACGTGGATGCCAAATCTAAAACCTACTTTTGAGAAGAAAGAGGAGTTAACCTATAAAGAAAAAGGAAAAGGCCAGAATATTTTATATTAGAGTGTTGGAACAACCAACATATATTAAACACTCATAATGTGGGACAGTTATAATTTTATTTATAATAAATAAAGTAGTAATTTGGACTGCAAAATCTGCCAACCATATCAACGATTTCCAAAGCAAAGACTTTAAAGTACCATGGGGAACCAAAAATAGTTCTTAAGTACAAATTAATACAAATTTTATTAAATATGTTATCAAATAATTTTGTTGTATTCATAATTTTAATATTATTTACCATTCAATTTAAATGAAAATTTCATAATTAAATTAAATACAAATAACAAATTAAATTATATAAAAAACAACACAACAACAATATTTTCAAAAATAAATAACTAAATTATATAAAATATAAAATATTAGGACTATGTTATATACATCTATACTTCTGTACTGCCCACAATAGCGGGCAACAATACTAGTACATATAAAATTTAAACTCAATTTTTAATAATCTTTTAAGTTTGATTTAAATTCGACTCAAATTTACTCATTCGGCTTAAAACCCCCTTGTTGATAGTGATTTTCGTCCGGAGATTTCGCCTTCAACAAATCTTCGTCCTTCCTTCCAATTATCCTGCAAAAACGAATGCGAGGAGATTATCTCCCCGATTCGCCTCCGGCATGAGAATCAGTAACTGAAATTATGGGGTAATCGTATAGAGAGCTAAAAGACTAATGATTGCGTAGGAAAAAATACCTGTGTACGTTACCTTATTTATAGGATGCATAATCCTATTCTCGCGGGGAGACCCACTTAATACATAATAAGAGTAGAATCATAAAATACCTTTAAGTATACTTATAGGCTTCCATCATAGCCCAATTAATAAACTATTTACGATATGACCAACTAACTAATCCAGAATTAAGATTTGGGCCGGGCTACAAATAAACCATTTATCAACAAACCCCCAAGTATATTCATTTTTATAAAATGACTATACTTAAATATCTCAATAAATAATCCTTATATCACCAACCCAAATTTGCAATGGCCTGTTAATCAAACTGGGTGAGCTCAATACATAAACCCACACTTAAAACATCAGAAATTCCGGCCCACATATAGTTTTGAAGCCGCGTGGAAAAGGAAATGAAGAGACCTGGTCTCTTCATATGATTATCGTTACACACACATATACATGTACACTCAGCTACTTCTCTTCTTTCAATCATACTTATATACACATATATTTCTATAAATTACGCATTCAGGAGAGAATATAAGCAAAATTACCTCTCAAATTAATATCCGATAGTTGCAGGTTAACAAAACTTGGGTTGAATAAGGTGAACAGCTTGTCCCTCTAATGTTTAGAGAATAGGTGGAATGTATCACAAATTAACACCATTTAGCCGATCTGATAGCTCGGAAACCAACTCTAATTTATTGCCTCTACTGACTGTAGTCTACTTTTGGGTGTTGTAGTGTTATCAGCCCCCAGTAGCTCAACCATAAAATCAAAGGCCGAATTCATTGCCAAGAAAGCTCTCAAGCTTAGAGAGGAAGAGCTCAAGAAAAATAAATCCATAAAAGAATCAAAACCAAAGTCAAGCCGGAAAAAAAACTCGGAAAGAAACTATCTTGAAAGATGAAGAAGTAGATGTTGATGTTCCTTTATTCCTCCATTGTTTTGGAGAACTTTCCTGACCGAATTCCTCAGCTCAGATTAACAGATATTTCAACCATTAAAGAAATATACTTTGATAAAATAAAATCTGAGTATCCTATTTAATGAGTTCAATACACAATTGGTATATCAGCTCATCGGAGCTTGGTTATCAACTAAGCTTGGTGAATAACATGAATTCGGTTTATGAAGTCGTATCTACCAAGCTCTAAAATTCTTCAAGCTCTTTAATGTAAAATGAGTTCAGCCTGTAAACCTTTTTACGTCACTTAAGTCTTCATTGTCTTGAGTTCGACGTTAAGCTTATAAATTAGCATTAGATTCCATCAGCTTGGCTTGAACTTATCTCAAACCTGGTTTTGTAAGATACCCTTTCCTCAGACCCTGAATCTGCGTGAACTCAGTTGTTATCATGAGCTCTGTATCAATTCGTGAATTAAGAGCTCAAATCTAATTCACCCATGTAATACCATCTGTAGGGTCCCAAAAATAGATATTTAATTATTTAATTACCGATGAATATTATTTAATAATATTCGGGTCGAGTTGGATTTA
>JAUEJK010115952.1:0-11405 GCA_032274865.1 Eryngium alpinum | reverse complement strand
ATTGAAAGGTTCAATGTGTACAAAAAAAAGTTAAGAGGTTGAAAATGTTCAAGAGCCAAACTTATAAGGTTAAAACTTTTTTTTAGCCTAAAATAAATTACTTATAACTTAAAGTTAAAGTTAATAAGTTGACTTAAAATTTTAAGTTATGTAACTTAAAAGTTGAAAGTTAGGAATAGATAATTTGTAAAATTTAACTTAAAAGCCACTTATAAGTTGAATTGACTTTTTTAATAAACATATAATAAATAACTTATAAGTTGGTGGTTCCATATAAATAATTTATATCTGAAGAAAAAAAAGTTGTAAAATTATAAAGTCAGAGGTATATTTAATTTTTACCAGGAATGATTCATGAAATAAAATAAGAGAGTGCAACAAGACAACATCAGACTTCTTTAAGACGGATAAGGAGTTTTAGTTGAGGATTTTACAGGGGATTCAGGAGGAACAGACAAGCTTGAATATTGCTAATATGGTAAAGTAATAAGGTATGAATGAATGCATGTAGGAAAAAAAAAGAATAAATAAAATAAGATCAACTAATTAGGTTTCAATAGGTAGGATCGTCATTGAAAATAAACTAATAACTACTAATATTCGAAAAGAATAAGAAAAGATGAAGAAATCCTAAACTCCATTATCAAAGCTGAAATTTCCAGTTACAAAAATGAGAGAGAGAAAACTGAATATTTTCATTACTTGAAGAGAAAGATATGAGCTCATTTCAGTACATTCTATGTATATATACACAAATCTAAATTCCTACACATAACAACTTGCTGCCATCCTGGCATAGCAGAAATGATGTTGACTGCTAACAAACTTATCAACTTGCATGTATAGAAATCGATTCTATACACCCATGCACACCATACAACCATGCACATGCACCACTTGATCTTCACTCCTCATCATGATCATCCTGTTGATTAACATCCCTCTCAAGTTGGAGGGTTGAAAGATATTACAAACACCTAACTTGAAATTCATTTGATAAGAAGGCAAAGCATTTGTAAAGAGATCTGCTGGTTGATGAAATGTAGACAAGTACTCAGATACAAAAAGCCCTTGTTGAATCTTTTGTCTTACAAAATGGCAGTCCATCTCAATGTGTTTGGTTCTCTCATGGAACACAGGATTAGTAGCCATATATATAGCTGACTAATTATCACAATAAAGAGGAATATGTTTAGGGCAAGGAATATGTAACTCCTTAAGAATATTAGACAACCATGTGACTTCACAAGCTGTAACAGCCATAGCTCTATATTCTGCTTCAGATGAAGACCTGGATACTGTTGGTTGTTTCTTACTTTTCCAAGAAATGAGACAATCACCAAGAGTAATACAGTATCCAGTAAGAGATTGCCTAGTCACTTTACATATGGCCCAGTCTGTATCAGAATATGCTTTAAGCTGAAGAGAGCTAGCTAAATTGTAGAATAGACCTTGAGCAATAGTTTGCTTCAAATATCTGGCCAATTTATAAGCAGCCTGCATATGTATTAGCAATGGTTTGGCCATAAACTGAGAAAGAACTTGCACAGCATAAGAGATGTCAGGTCTGGTGATGGTCAAGTATATGAACCTTCCAATGAATGAGCCTTCTATACTGATGAACCTCCAAAATAGGTAAAGAATCACTAGCTTCTTGAAGTTTATGATTCTACATTATAGGAACCCTAGAACCTTTTGCAGCAGTGAATCCAATATCAGAAAGTATATCAAGAAGTATATACTCCTTCAATTTAAGTATATACCAGAATTACTCCTTGCAACTTCTATTCCCAAAAAGTACTTCAAGAGCCCAAGGTCTTTCAGTTTAAAATGACTGGTAAGATGTTGCTTCACTCTTTGAATTAGCACATCATTCTTTCCAGTTAGAATAATGTCATCCACATAGAGTAGCAAAGCTGCAAACTCTTTGTTCTTGAAATAAGTAAATAAACTGTGATCACATACTGTTTGCACAAATCCAAATTGTAATAGAGCTGCAGAAAATTTGAAATACCATTGCCTTGGGGCTTGTTTAGGTCCATAGAGAGATTTGTTGAGTCTGTAAACCAATCTTCCCTTAGGATATTTATTCTTGACTGAAACTGGAGGTTCATAACTTTGACGGAGACTCATGTAGACTTCTTCAATCAAATCTCCATGTATAAAGGCATTTGTTACATCAAGCTGATTAACTTTCCACTTGTATATTACTGCCAAAGCAAGTAATAGTCTCACAGTGGTCATTTTGGCCGCTGGAGCAAAAGTTTCATTGTAATCAATGCCATGAGTTTGAGTGAAGCCTCTAGCAACCAATCTTGCTTTATGTCTATCAACTGTTCCATCTGGATTATGTTTAAGTTTGTACAGCCATTCACAACTAACCACTCTCTTGCCTGGTGGTAATGGTTGAACTGTCCAGGTATGATTAGCTTCAAAAGCACTTAATTTTGTAGCCATTGTTGTACACCAAGCATCCATTTGCACTGCTTGAGAGTAGGTTTGTGGTTCAGTAGTAGCAGTTATATTGGCTAGAAAGTGATTATAAGGCAAGGATAATTATTCATAACTAATACAGTTAGCCAATGGATATACACAGTTGGTTTTTACTTTATTGGAAACTGTTTTAGGAAGACCTGTATAGTCAAGACGTTTTACAGGTAACTTCTTTATTCTTTGAGGTCTAGAAAGAGGAACAGGTTCAATAGGATTAGGGTTAGGTGAAATTGTTGTATTTGGAATAGGTGCTGATGTATTTGTCATTGGAAATGTCATTGATGGGAGTGGTAGGATCACTGTTTGCTACAGGAGAGGTGGGATTTGGTTCAGTTGTGATGAATGTTAAAGGATCATCAGAGTTAAACTGATGTGAAGTTGAGAGATCAACTGTAGGTTTAGGTTAAATGGACATAAATTGAAATACATATTCTTCAAAATGTACATCTCTTGATATGTAAACTTTCATGGAGAGTAAATCCATTATTCTATATCCCTTTTTGCCATGAGGGTAGCCCAGAAAGATGCATTTAAAAGATCTTTGAGCAAACTTATCCTTTTGTGGACTCAAATTTGTAACATAACATAAAGAACCAAACACCTTCAACTGACTGTATTCTGGCTTCTTTTTAAACAATAATTCATTAGGAGACATACCTTTCAAAAGAACAGAAGGAGTTCTGTTTATCAAATAAGCAGCAGTTAGTATACAATCTCCCCAAAACTGAATTGGTAATTGTGCATGAAATCTGAGTGACCTAGCCACATTCAATAATGTCCTATGTTTTCTATCTACTCTTCCATTTTGTTGTGGAGTAGAGACACATCATGTTTAGTGTATTATCCCAATAGAAGATAAGTAAGGAGTGAGCTTTTGATTAAGGAATTATGTACCATTGTCAGTTCTTACTGACTTTATAGTACATCTAAACTGATTCTGCACAAGGGTTACAAAATCTTTGAATGTATTGGCAACAGATGATTTATCAGATAATAAGTAAATTCATGTAGCTCTAGACTTGTCTTCTACTATAGTAAGGAAAGAGTGACAATTTCCATGAGTTTTGAATTTATAAGGACCCCAGAGATCAGCATGTATAAGATCAAACAACTCAACACTTATAGAATCACTGTTTGGAAAGGGATTTCTTGTTTGCTTAGAAATATGACATATATCACAATGAGACAAATTAGTATTGAAACTGACAGGTAACAACTTTAGAACATTAATAGGAATATGTCCTAATTTGGCATACCAGAGATCAACATTATCACTATCACTTTTGGTAGAATAAATAACAGAACTGAAATTCTTATTACAAGGAAAAAGATTACTAAGAAACTGAGGTGACTTTTGGTTGAGAAGATAAGACCTCCTTTAGTTCTACCAATCTTTAATGTCCTCTTCAAGGCATGGTTCTGAAGAGTACAAAAATTATTAGAGAAAGAAATGTTAGTGTGAGGTTTGAGAAGTTTAGAAACTGCTAACAGATTATAGGTGAAAGAAGGCACATAAAGAACATTGTGCAGTACAAGTTCATGAGACAAATGTACTGTTCCTGCACAAGAGATGTTAGCCATTTGACCATTGGGCTGCAAAGTAGAAGAGATTTTCACAATATTATGAAGCAAATAAAGATGATGAGTGATGTGATATGTAGCTCCTGAGTCTATGATCCATATATGATCTGGAAACTTAGAATCAATTTTAACATTTGCTACAAAATGAGGATAATGGTTAGTCATTGTACCTGAGCACTGAATACTATTGACATTGGGATATTGCCAGTTAAATCCTTCTGTATTCTGAGGTTCGGTTGAGGCAGAATTCATAGATTTCCCTTGCTGCAGAAGGTTCATAAGACCCTCATATTGATCCCCAGTCAAAGAGAAGCCACTATTACCACTCCTACTAGAACCAGCTTCATTTTGTTCAGCATTGTTTGAGCCAGAGCTAGTGACCTGAGCTACAGACTTGCTTGAATTGAAGTCAAGCTTTAGTTTAGACTTTCCATATAGTCTGTGCCAAGGTGGATAACCAATAATGAAGAAGCATTTCTCCTTTGTATGCCCACTTATATGACACTGATCACATTTAACACCATCTCCTTTCAAAGCATTTGTATAATTGTTCTTCTTCCATTATTTATTAGTCATGTTATCACATCCATTAGGATCACTATAGCTTTTAACAACCATGGCCACATTATCAGTGAGCAAGATATGATGACTTGAACTACCTCTATGGTGCTCTTCTTGTAACAACATAGAAAACACTTCACTAAGGGTAGGTAAATTCCTCATCATAAGTATTTGACCTCTTATTTCTGTGTAACTCTCATTTAGTCCCATTAGAAAGTTAGTGATCTGAACTAACTTCTCCCTTTCATCAATTTTACTGTTAATTTCACAAGTACATTTAAAGTACATTTATTGCAATTGCACTTTGGAGTTGGTGACAAACTTTCAAGTTCATCAAACAAAGACTTGTACCTTGTGAAATAGGTTGATACAGTCAATGATCCTTAAGTTAAATGAGCTAACTCATTTCTCAGTTGAAACAACCTAGGGACATTAACTCGAGAAAATATAGTTTCTAGATCTTCCCACAGTAATTTCGCAGATGTAAAATACATGATACTACTACGAATTTCAGCAGAAACCGAATTTATTATCCAAGATATCACAAGGTCGTTACATCTAGTCCACAATAGAGCAAGAGCAGAGGTAGATGCATGTTTTACATGAGATCCATCAATAAATCTGAGCTTCAATTTTGTTGAGAAAGCTATCTTCTTTGCACGAGGCCACTGGTTATAATTCTTCTCATCTAAGGTTACAGAGATGATGTTTGAGACAGTTGTGTTTGATGGATGAAGATATAGAGGATGATTAACATCAATAGCAATGTTTACAGTATTTGAAGTTGCAGCTGCATATGATGCCACCATTGATGACTTAGTTTTGAAGAAGATGAAGGAGATAAAAAGAAGAGAAACTTAGAATAGATCACAGATCCTTAGATCGAATAGATCCAAGCTCTGATACCATGAAAATAAACGAATAACTACTAATATTCAAAGAGAATAAGAAAAGATGAAGAAACCCTAAACTCCATTAGCAAAGGTGGAGTTTCTAGTTACAAAAACTAGAGAGAGAAAACTGAATATTTTCATTACTTGAAGAGAAAGATAAGAGTTGAGCTCATTTCAGTACATTCTATGTATATATACATAAATCTAAATTCCTACACATAATAACTTCCTGCCACCCTGACATAATAGAAATGATGTTGACTGCTAACACAAACTTATCAACTTATATGTATAGAAACTGATTATATATAACCATGCACACCATACAACCAAGCACATGCACCACTTGATCTTCACTCCTCGTCATGATCATCCTATTAATTAATAGTCATCATAATGTCAGCAAATGGAAGGAGAGATTGTGGCATGTGCACAAGAAGATGAAGTTTCAATGAAAAGAATTTTAATTGAAGTTAAAATGAAGCAATTGGTTCATTATATTTGTTAATCTTTATTATTAGTATCAAATTTTTTCTTTTAATTATATTTTTGTATGTTCATAAAAACTTGAATGTCTTTATTTGTAGATAATCTATTTATAAGGTCTATTGATAATGAAGTCTAATCAAATGATTCGATTTCAACAGATTATCTTTGTGTTAATTGATTGTTGATATACTTATAAAAATTATTCTCCTTATAAGATTTTTATGCATATAAAAATTTCTCTCTATAGTAGTTCTATAATAGATACTCCCTTTGTTCCATTTTATATGATCCAATTACTATTTACACGCACTTTGATGTATATAAATAAAATAATTTTATATAATTTTTTTTAATTTTTAATTTTATATATAAATTTAAGTTCTATAATATAAAAGGAAAGCTAAACCTTTAGGAGAGGGGTTCATAACTATTTGGATAATGTTTTATAGTCCGAAAAATATAATCCGAAATACCAATTCGACTAACGTGTTAAGCGATATTTCATATAAAATTGGACCCCTGAATTCGTGAGGAGGCCACTTGTCCATCGCCAATCATTCTCTTCCACCTCATTCGGATAGAGGAGTCGGCTTAAAAAAGGTGGACTCTCTATCATTACTCTAACTATTTTGTAAAAGGGCATTTACATATCCCAGTGGTCCAAAGATAAAAAAACGGGCTCAAACTTTGAGCCCAATTACAAACCCCACCCGAACTGCTTCATATCTCTAGGTTATTTGTTTTCAAACAAACGTGCAGAGTTGGCGGAGGGTTTTTGTTCATAGCTCCAAGAGGAACACCACCAAAAATTTCAGCTAAGGTACACACACAGATATATATATATATATATTTGTAATTTATATGCAGTTTTTATGAAAAAAGTTGATAGTAATGAGCAATTTTGTTGGTGTAGTTTTGAGTAAATGGGAAAGCTTGGGAAGAAGGCGAGGAAGTTTGCGAAGAAGAATCTTCAATCTGTTCTTAAAAAGCAGCGGAAGACCAAAACATTTTTTAAAAAGAAATCAAGTCAGTTTTCCCCTTACTATCTCCCTCATATATATATATATGTGTGTGTGTGTGTGTGTTTGTCTGCATATGGGTAGATACATGTTGATGATAGGAACTGATAGAACTTGTTAACAACTGCAACATTGGAATTTGAGTGAAAAAATAACAATGAAATTAGCTCAGTGGACATGAGTTAAACAGCAATAGGGTGAGAATTTTGCTTTTTATAAGAACAAATTGCGATTTTGTTTATCTCAAAAAGGTTGATTGGTGTAATCAGCTGTGATATTGTGATTATGTGGTTTTGTGAAAAGGATTGTTGCCTTAGGTTTGTAATAATTGTCTATAATAGGGAAAGAAACTCAGGATTTAATAGTGATGCAAGACAGCCCAAAAGAAAGCCAAAAGAATTTTTGGAGTTTGATTGTAATTGGGAAATATTAGTTTGATTTATAAATAGGGGTACGGCACTGTAAAATTCACAGACTCTTGATATTGAATATTATTTGTTTTCTGTGACTAACTTCTCCGTGGGAGTCTTTCTGAAATTCTGAGTATTTTGATCCAAATTCGTTGTCCCTAAACCCTATCCCCATCAGATAGTCATTCTTCATATATGGCCCTTAACATAAATGAAAAGTTTGTCGGTCACTGTAAGCTAAAAAGACATGATTTGTTTTCTCGCCTGCTGGTGGAATAGTAGCTTCCCGCAACTGTAATAATGCCCTTTTAGTGAGTTCATAAGGTTGTGGAATGGTCAATATATTCAACATCAACATTAGTCAATATGAAAGCTGCGGTTATTTCTTTCTTTTCTCCGTAGCCATATGGCCCATATTATAGAGCTATATACAAAACTTGATGTCCTGGACCTTGTGTTTGGTCAGTTTGGAAACTGCCTTGGACCTTTAATTTGGTCAGCTTGGAAACTGCCTTGGACCTCATGTTTGGAGACTGCCTTCCAACAAGCATTGAGCTGTGTTTAGTAGCTTTCTGACATGCATGTTCTGAAGAAGATACTCCTGCATGTGTTGTATAATTTTGTAACCAAATTTCTCTGGCTCTCTGCAATAATGTCCGCAGATAGGGATTGTAGTAGTCTCTGTGCTTAGCTGGTGTTGCAGCATTTTGAAGAAACTTAGAACTAGATAATTTTGTTGATAATATTATTTCATTATTTACTGCAGAAGCTGGAAAGGATACTGTTGCGAAAGAAGTGAAGAACACAACTGAAGTCGATATTGGAAGGTAAACAGGTGAAAGTGATGCACCAAAGATGCATACTTTGGATCTACAGTACTCCCTCCATCACAATTTATATGACCTATTTTCCTTTTCGGATACCCCATTGGCCATTATATATATTTTATGTCTATAATATTAACTAATACTGGTTTTATATAAAAAAAAATCTAATAATACCCTTAAGTGATTGGATAACTATAGATATCACTTGCTTTATGTATTGGGAATTGAGGTCATATATGCAGTGTCTTTACTCTTGTATAGATATAGGAGGGGGACATAATTTTCAAAGTAAATATATGGAGAAGAGAAGGTATGTGGGAGATGGATGACGTTGGAAATAAAATATTTATTCTAATCGGCCTGTTTAAGCAAAAGAGAACATTTAAATTGGGAAGGATGGAGTAATATACTTAGCATTTTTAGTAATTTTTTTATCGTCTCTAAGGTCCAAGGTAGGTATTTTTTCAAATCCTCTTCAGCTAGCATTTTGTTAAGGCTTACTGTTACTCTTAAATAATCATTATTAACATTGCAACACCTTCACAATCGCTACAATATTCTACTTAACAGTGTGAAACATGTAAAATACTTTTTTCTCATGGTTTATATCTTATTTCCAGCTTCTTTATTGGCAACAAGAAAAATCAACGGAAAATTAGATAAAAGCAAAAAGGTTTCTAACTTCTGAACAATTTCATCATAATTAAGTTTTAGGATATAAAAAACTTATATACGACCCCAACACATGGTTTCTTCAATACTCACTATGCTCCAAGATAGATAATTCACTGCCTTTGTACTTTAAGACAAAATTATTTATGGAATATCTATGTTACTAGGACTTGGCTGGAAGTGTGTGGTAGTATCCCAATAGATACGTGTCCATGTGCCAAATTCTCAATATTTTGAAAATTTTGCATCTTTTGGATTAAATTGAAGTGTCGAGTGTCCGTACCCATGTCCTGAATGTGTCTAACCCGTGTATTTAAAGGGAAATGAAGCGTCAGGTAACATAGTAAAAGATAGGAATTGATTCCTTTATCACTAACATTATTATATATGAACTAGCTTATACCGCTGATCTGTGCGTTACATCATAATGTGAAGTGGTGGAGGATTATTTGACAAATCACCATATGTTGATCTTGTGTTTGGATGTATGGCAATTATTTTCAGAAATGCCGTTGGTGGGGCTACTGAAAATATTTCCCTTGATGCAATATTCGTAGACAATGATGTGGAGGCAGATGCTTCAGATAGTGATGGATATCTATCAGAGGTCAGACCTATACTTCTTGATGTTACGGTTTCATCTCTATTAAATTTTTTACATTTGTTTACTATCGAATTATACAGGACAGCAGCTGTTCGGATGTTACTGGAAGCAAGACTTTGATTGATCTTGAAGGTGATTTTTTTTTTCTACAACATTTTCTTCTCCGATTGTGCCATTCTGCATCTAACTAAATTGTGCAGGCAACATTGGTATTAGTACCTTATCGACGAGCAACAGAAAGATCCACAAGGAACTTCTTATACAAAAGAAGAAGTTGGATAAGTTGAAAAAGAAGGTGATTCCCTTGTTATCTTTTTGTCTCTCTTTCTATCGAGTAAAGTCCGATTATTATCGTATTTTTTTGTTTTTTATTTTCAAAGTTCAAAAGCAACACTGCTAGAGCCTAGAATAGCGAGTTTAAATTGAACTTTAGGGTTTCACTTTGAAGCTTATGCACTTGTTTCTGTGTTATGTGGATTTGTGTCTTATAATCTGCATTTGATTAGATTTATCTATCATGATGCACCAAATTTGAAGTACTTAAATCACAATTCGGTGACTTTGCTAGTTCTGTTTGACTTAGTCCCCTGATATTTATACAAAGGTTTTAAGTTTTAACATTTTGATAAGTAATGAGAGCCAACTTTCTGCAGGTTGTTCATAGTTTCTGTTCAACATGGAGCCCATGTTCTGTTACAGACATTCTTGTTATATATTATATTTACACATGGAATATATCTATATGTAGTAATTCAGTTTTACTAAATTTCTTTTCCAGGATCCAGAGTTTGTTAACTATTTACAAAGCTACAAAAAGGATGAAGTCTCTGAAACTGAGGAGATGGTAAGTTCTATATCAAATATAAATGTCATGTACAGTGATCATCTCTAATATCGAAAGTTGGAGTGTCCTTGTTGATTGCTTGATTTTATACATTTGCCTATGCAGCATTCATCAATTATTTAGAATTCACAATTTCATATCTATCACTCGCTGATATCCCTTTAAGGTTTCAGTTGATTAGTATATTTGACTATAATCTTGTTGTCTATTATTGATGAGTGATGACAGTATAATTTGCAACTCCTTTTCGTATCATGCTGCTGTAGATTATAAGACATCATCTCTCCTGTTGAGTGTTGATGCTATATTCATATCCTGTTTATAATTTGTACATCACAAGTTTATAAAATAAAATGCTATTAGACTTAAAATAGAATTAGCATAGGGAGAGTTACTGGTTCTGAGGTGTGATATGTTTATTGTATGAACCCTTTCGTAATTTGTATGTAATAAGATTGCTGTTAATAGGACCCCAGAACCTTGGGCGGTTGTGCTTTGCAGTTAAATTAGCGAATCTCCTATTTTGTAAAATAAAATGTTGATTTCACTTGTTCTCTGTTCGATTATAGGATGTCCCTCAAAATCTTAAGTACACTTAATTTTTGATCTTTTCAGGTATTCTTCCTAGGTAAATCATTTATTTTAGTTCTGTAGCAATCTCAAAAGTCATCCTAAACCTGCTTCAACATGTTAAAAATCTACATCATCTCTGATTTTTCTACCTGAATTTTAAGATTATGGAGTCCTTTTGCTTTGTAATAACAATGGTCTAGAATCTTATAGGTCGGACCAAGTGCTTTTATGCTTTACATGCGCTGCTATGTCTGGGACTATGCAATATTGTGGTATTTTTACATACGCGTAGTTATTTAGAAATGGCACATTGATTTTGTTTCACTTTCAGAAGTTTAATTCAATTTTTTAGTTTTTTGGACTCCTCACCTGTGTATCAGGTTACTAGAGTTTGAAAGATGTGAATTTATTGTGTGCTATCTTATTGTAACAGTACTCT
>JAUEJK010115846.1:0-11406 GCA_032274865.1 Eryngium alpinum | reverse complement strand
TTTCCCTTCAGGTCTGCTTGGCGAACCTGCTTCTGTTAGCTTGTATTGGCACACAATCGCAACTCAGTGTTCACAATTAAATTATATTAATAACCTAATTTATTTAGTCCCAACATGACCCAGTTGCTAAAATAATTTTATGAAGTTCTAAGGCCTTTCTGGTTTTGTTGCTCAAGCTAGGCCGTCAAATATTTGAGGTGATATTGGCCCTATTTGTTTAACACTTACTTTTGACTTATAAGCTGAAATAAGCAATGTATATACATATATATATATATATATATATATATATATATGTATGTATGTATTATTAAAGTATTGAATGCCTTTGGTCCAATGGTTATGGTTTGTCCTTCTCCTTGTGAATAAGTGGTCTAGAGATCAACCCGTGTATTGTGCAGAATGTGGCCAAAATACGTGTGTAAATGTGCAAAATATGTGCATAATATGCAGAATGTAGCATATATATATTGGAGCTATGATTTCATATCAACAGTTGAATGCATGGAGTGCATGGCAAGTGCATGGAGTTGCTCACATGGGAATATGAAGAAGAGCACGTGATATTTTAGTTGTTAGAAAATGCCAACTGTTTATGGCTGTATTTTACATAATTGTATTTGCTTTTGTATATAAGTAGAAAGTTAGTTGTTAGAAACTTACTTTACAAGCTACATTTTGTAAGCTAACCTTTTTGAGTAATAAAATGATCTTCTTCTTCCTCATTTTCTCTCAAGTTTTCTCTACATTTTAATGGAGTTTTATGGAACTTAAGATGGTATCAGAGCTTCCGTATCAATTTTAGTGAGCATTCCTCTTCTTTTACTGTTTTCCTTTTCCAGAAAACCTAAAAACATTTCCAAAACAAAGTTCTTCAAATTTTCATTTCTGATGTTTGTTTCAAGTTTTATTTGGATTCGAAGTTTAGATCTACAACATTCATACATGTTTCTTCATCTATCTTCATTCAGAAGCTTCGATCTGTAAAATTTTTCTTGAAACCCTAAATTCAGTCCAGAAACCCTAGTTCTTCCATTTTGCTATTCTTCAAATGAATGACAAATTCTCGACCACATCTTACATTTGCTCAAGTAGTTGCTACTGATTTTCATTGTGCAATGACCATTGGTCAATCATCTAACATTTCAAACATGTCAAATGGAGAAGGAAGTTCAGGAGGAACTAACCTTAACTCATGTACTATAGACAACAATTCTCATCCTCTTTACTTACACAACAATGATCAACCTGGAATGGTATTGATTTCAAAGAAGTTAACTGGATCTGATAATTACTCATCATGGAAGAGATCATTGTCTATAGCTCTTTCTGCTAAAAATAAGCTAGTAATTGTTGATGGTACTTATGCTCCTCTTGATTCAAATTCATCTGTATTTCCTCAATGGAAAAGAGTTAATGACATGGTCATCACATGGATTTTGAACACAGTTAGTGATAATATCAGTAATAGCATGAGTTACTTGGATAATGCAGCTGATGTTTGGAATGAAATTAAGGAGAGGTTTGATGCAGTGAGTGGACACAAAATTTATGAGGTTCAAAAGGAATTGTATAAACTGGAACAAGGAAATGACTCTGTTGAGATCTATTTTAACAAACTTAAAGGTTTTTGGGATGAACTGAAAGCATTAGAACCATTTGTTAAGTGTACTTGTGGTGCTATAAAGGAATGGGAAACACAGTTGGAAAAGCGGAGATTAATTCAATTTCTAATGGGACTTCATAGTAGCTATACTACTGCTAGAGGAAATGTTCTTATGATGAATCCCTGGCCCAATGTCAGTCAAGCTTTTATGCTAATTAAACAAGAGGAAAGACAAAGGCAGACCTATAGTAATGTTTCAACTCCCATAGCTATGGTTGTTAATGTTCCTAAAAGCAATACTGTTGGTGGAAGTGGTTCTAATGGAGGAAATGGCTTCAAACAAATGGACAAAACAGCTACTAATGTTAAGATGGAATGCAGTTATTGTCATAGAAAGAACCACATTAAAGATAAATGCTACAAATTAGTAGGATATCCTAGTGATCATCCTTTTCATCCTAACAATAAAGGAAAGAAGGTTTTCAATAATGGCCCTAGATATTCTACTCAGCAGAATCAATATCAAGGAAATTATAATCAATCCCCTAGGGGAGGTAATGCTTTTCAGGCCTCAGGAATGGAGCTACAGAATTCTCATGTACCATCACAAAATGAACAGTGGAAGGGACAACTTGAGAACTTACAAAGGCAGATGAATAATCTCATGCAGTTTATGCCTCAGTCTCAAAACTCACAACCTACTCCACAACAGTTTCCTCAATCTCAGTCCACACCTAATGTTTTTTCTAGTGATCAGAACATAGCAGGTACCTCATACTCTCTATCTTCTATGCATACTATACCTGATTGTATGTGGATTTTGGACACTGGTGCAACAAATCACATGTGTTGCAATAGTAACTATATGTATGATATCAAGAAACTTGAGGTCCCTATCTTGGTTCAGTTTCCTAATGGTGATCAGTCTGTTGTCAACCATATTGGATCAGTTACTTTAACTCAAACCTTAGTTGTACACAATGTCCTTTTGGTACCTAGATTCAAGTTCAATCTATTATCTGTCAGTCAACTTTGCTTGCAAACACAATGCAATGTCACTTTCACTGTTGACAACTGTGTTTTGCAGGACCAATTCAAGAGGAAGGAATTGGTCATTGGTAAACATGTTTCTGGACTGTACCAGTTTAATGCTCCATCTACTTTTGTGGCACAATCCTCAAGTGATGTGATCACAACTCCTTTTCAGACTGCTAATGCTGTTGTGGTTAACCAAAGGACATCGCACCAAAGACTAGGACATATACCTACTAGAGTTCTAAATAAAGTGGTAGATAAGTTTGTATTTAAACCACATAACAATTCACAATGTACTGTATGCCCTTTGGCAAAACAGTGTTATCTTCCTTTTCAATCTAGTAGTTTTCAAGCAAACTTTCCTTTTGAAATGATACATTGTGATCTATGGGGTCCATATAGGATCCCTGCACTCAATGGTTGTAAGTACTTTCTTACTATCCTTGATGATAACACTAGATCTTTGTGGACCATTCTTTTGCCCACAAAATAGTTTGCTATACAGTCACTTAAAGACTTTTGTTCCTATGTATTAACACAGTTTAATACTAAGATAAAATGCATTAGAAGTGACAATGGTGGAGAATTCTTTAATAATGAATTGTCAGTTTATTTTGCTGATAATGGTATATTGCACCAAAGCTCTTGTACAAATACTCCATAACAAAATGGGAGAGTAGAGAGGAGACACAGAAACCTATTACAAATGACTAGAGCTCTTAGGTTTCAATGTTCAGCTCCAAAGAACTTATGGGGTGAGTGTTTGCTGACAGCTACACACTTGATAAATAGGATTCCTACTACTGTTTTAGGAAATGTCAGTCCCTTTGAAAAATTATTCAACACTCCTCCCACTTATACTCATTTGAGGGTCTTTGGATGTCTTGCATACATGTCTGTCCATCCTCTTGACAAGCTTGAACCTAGAGCTATCAAAACTATTTTCATTGGATACCCTCACCATCAAAAGGGTTACAAACTCTTAGATATTGAAACTGGAAAAGTTCATGTTTCCAGACATGTAATATTTCATGAGAATGTATTCCCTTTTGCATCTCTCAAAGAGTCTACACTTCCTTTTCATGTGCCTGATATTTCCTCTAATGAAGGTTGTGATCATTTCATAACTTCTTTTGATACACATGACATGTATTCATCTCCTCATGATGAGAACATTGTTTCTCCTATACATAATGAGTCTCCAATAGTTGAGTTCCCAGTTCCCTCAACTACTGATTCTCATATGTCAACTCCTATTGCTCCTCTAAGAATCTCCACTAGACAAAGAGCTCCTCCTCATTGGCTTAAGGATTGTACTCCAACTGCAATCCTTCAATCATGTCCTATAAATTCATCTAAGTATGTTATCAGTTGTAGTTCTAATACTCTTTCTGAACCACATACCTATAAACAAGCCATTAAAGATTCTAGATGGATTGATGCTATGCAAAAGGAGTTACAAGCTCTAGAAGACAACCACACCTGGACTATAGTTTCTAAACCTTCAAATAAGAAACTAGTTGGTTGTAAATGGGTATATAAACTCAAATTCTTGGCTGATGGCAGTTTAGACAAATGTAAAGCCAGGTTAGTAGCCAAAGGCTACACTCAGATTGAAGGTGAAGATTATTACAATACTTTTGCTCCTGTTGCTAAAATGCAAACAATTAGAACTTTGTTGGCTGTTGCTACTATCAGAAAATGGGAAGTTTATCAACTTGATGTTAATAATGCTTTCCTCCATGGTGATTTGTTAGAAGATGTATACATGGAGTTGCCACCTGGTCATTCTCTTTATGGAAAGTCTAATATTGTTTGCAAACTTAATAAGTCTCTTTATGGGTTGAAACAAGCAAGTAGACAATGGTTCATCAAGCTTACTTCTCTTATTCTTAGTCTTGGTTATCAACAAGCTATAGCAGATTACTCTTTGTTTATTCTCAAGAAAGATCAATCTGTTACAATTACACTGGTTTATGTTGATGATGTTCTTATTACTGGAAATGACAAGACTGCAATTTGTTTTCTCAAGAAAGTTCTTCATGATACCTTTAGTATCAAAGACTTGGGTTCTGTCAAGTACTATCTAGGTCTGGAAGTGCAAAGAACATCCCATGGTATGTTTCTTAACCAACACAAGTTTATTCTTGATATGTTAGAAGATGCTGGATTAGAAGATTGTAAACCTCTTTCTTTACCAGTTGATCAGACCATTAAGTTGTCTTTAAATGAAGGAGAGCCTATTTACAATCCAATTATGTATAGAAAATTTGTTGGAAAATTGTTATATCTTACAAACACAAGGCCTGATATTGCTTATGCGGTTCATCATCTTAGTGAGTTCTTGAAAAACCCTATAGTACCTCATTTACTTGGACTTTAGAGAGTACTTAGGTATTTGAAAGGAACCATTGACTTTGGTTTATATTTTTCTGCTACTTCTCGACTCTCCCTTCATGCTTTCTGTGATAGTGATTGGGGAGCTTGCCATGATTCTTCTAAGAGTACTACTGGTCTTTGTTTAATGTTGGGATCTTCTTTGATTCATTGGAAGTCTAAAAAACAGTCAGTTGTATCCAGAAGTACTGCTGAAACAGAACTAAGAGCACTAGCAGACACTACTTGTGAGGTTTCTTGGATGAAATTACTTCTTTCTGAACTACTGGTTGAGCAAACATCTCCAACAGTAGTCCATTGTGATAATCAAGCAGCATTGGATATAGCTGCAGATCCTGTCTTTCATTCAAAGACAAAGCATTTTGCTATGAATTGTCATTTTGTAAGACAAAGTGTGCAATCTAATCTCATTGCACCTCAATATATTCCTACTTCTAATCAGCTTGCAGATGTGCTCACGAAAGGTTTATCAAGGCATTCTCATTCATCTATTCTTAACAAGATGAATGTTATTCCCAAACCTTCATCTTGAGGGGGGAATATTGGAGCTATGATTTCATATCAACAGTTGAATGCATGGAGTGCATGGCAAGTGCATGGAGTTGCTCACATGGGAATATGAAGAAGAGCACGTGATATTTTAGTTGTTAGAAAATGCCAACTGTTTATGGCTATATTTTACATACTTGTATTTGCTTTTGTATATAAGTAGAAAGTTAGTTGTTAGAAACTTACTTTACAAGCTACATTTTGTAAGCTAGCCTTTTTTAGTAATAAAATGATCTTCTTCTTCCTCATTTTCTCTCAAGTTCTCTCTACATTTCAATGGAATTTTATGGAACTTAAGAATATATTTGTATATGTTCAAATTATGCAGAATTTATACATATTGTGTGCCTAATTTTATAGAATGTTGATGTTAGATATGGGTGTCAATTTTTAGAGCACTGTGTTACATATAATAATTGGCTCGATAAATTTCTTCATTGCGCAAACTCTCTTTGATGTCGGTTATAAGTACTGCATGTGTTTCCAACTACATGCCTACCACTACCATTTTTATAGTTGCTCTGCTGCCAACACTACTTCCTTCCTCAGTCAATCCAATTACGACACTCATTTTCAGATAAGTCCTAATAATGAAACAAATGAGATACTTTTTGATGTGTTAACAAGATTATGGAAGTTGTCCCTCCTACCATCTTAAGGTTTTGGGAGAATTATTTGTTAACATGGTATCAGAGTTCAGTTTTGGTGGAAGTCTCGGGTATTTATATATACATGCCCATGTGGACGGAATGTGACGGTCGTACATAAGCCTAGGGATCGGTCTGTCCGGTGGAGGATGTTATAATTGAGCAATGGTGTTACTGTAAAAGGTGTCCTTGAGAGATGTCTGGGCATCCGGGCATAGTGTCTGGCAGTAGGTGCACATGCTCGAACGACGCTTGGCTCGAGTCTGTCCGTCCACCTGGATGGCTTGGGCCTTAATTGCTGTTATCCAAGTTGCAAACTTTGGGCCTTGGTGCCTATGTTGGGTGGTAATTGGATTGGGCTTGTGTGGATTGGGCCGATTATTGGGCTGAGCCTATCATTTACTGCTCACTCCCTTATCCTACTTTAGTGGGATGAGGGAGTATATGTTTAGAAGGTTTTGTTTTGTTATTTGAACATATGGCGTGTTTTTTATGGTGCTTCCAAGCTTGGGCGCGAACGCTTGCGTCCGTATTCAAGGTTTATGCATAGTAGTAAAGACATCGAATACTTGACGTGTTTTTTATGGTGCCCCAAGCTTGGGCGCGGACGATTGCGTACGTGTCCAAGTTTTTTGCATGGTGGTGAAGGCATTGAACACTTGGCGTGTTTTTTATGGTGCCCCCAAGCCTGGGTGAGGACGCTTGCGTGCGTCCGCGTCCAAGTTTTTTACATGGTGGTGAAGGCATTGAACATTTGTCATATTTTTTATGGTGCCCCCCAAGCGTGGGCGCTGACGCTTGCGTCGGTGTCTAAGGTTTTTGCATGGGGTTAAGGCATTAAACAGTTTTTTATGGTTCCCCCCAAGCTTGGGCGCGGACGCTTATGTCCGTGTCTAAGTTTTTTGTATGGGGTTTAGGCATTGAACACTTAGCGTGTTTTTGATGGTGCCCCCCAAGCTTGGGCATGAATGCTTGCGTCAGTGTCAAAGGTTTTTGCATGGGTTTAAGGGGTGGTAGTGTCGTCCGTGTTGTGGTATGTTGTGCCTGTAGGGGGGAGATGGTTGTGGTCGGATGGTGTGGGTTGGTAGCTGAAGGGACATCCGTGTGGTGGTTGGTTAGAAGGTAAAGAGGTAACGTGCGTGTGGGAGCATGGGTCAGATCGAGCGGGAAATATTTTGGGGGGTTTTGTGAACCGAGATGCCACGTGGCGGCTTATGATTGGTTTTCAAATCATTGGGGTTAATAAAAACTCTCCCGTATTTTCCCATTTCTTTACTTTAAATCGTGAAGCAGATAGAGAATTATGAGTTGATTTTGGTTTGTGCTTGGAATTGGATTTCGTTTGTAGATTTGAGTTCGTCTTGCCCCGTAGATCAAGAATATTCTTTTCTTTCATAGGGTTGTATTATTTTTTCTTCGATTTTAAAATTTTTGGTTTTGGGTTTGGTTATGGTTTTGATTTCGACTTGTTTTTTGCTGTTTGTGGGTCGATTTGTTAGTGAATTGGTTTGTATATATGATTATGTGTGTTTTTATTTTCATTTTTTGCCATATGGGGCAGTTTTGGTTGGTTTTTTGAGTTTCTGCCAAAAAATGGCAATTTTCTATTGCCGATAGGCGAAATGTCGCGACAGCGCCGTTAGGTGGTAGTGTCGTCCGCGCGCCTGGACGCGGATAGGTATTTGGAGTTTTAGTTTTAGCTAAGTTTTGCGTCTGCCCATATGTGTGGAGTTAACACATGCCGTGCCCGTTAGGGTGCTGGCCTGTCCGAGGCGAGGTGGTTATAATAGACTGAGAGTGTTATGTTATTCATCTGAACATATGTGGTTTAGGTTAAATGAGTAATCCGAGCATGGAATTTACTTATTAATTTACACCATCTAGGCTGACCATGTTCGGATAACAGTGGCTGATGCATGTTTTATTTTACTGTTTATAGGCATCTGCGAGTGAGTTCTTCAACTGGCATGGGTTATTTCTATGCCAAGGGGGCAGCGTCTGCACGGCAAGTCATACAGGCCGTTGAATAGAGTTGATCTGTGAGTCAGTAATAAATCTAAGAGAATATCCGCGGGTACGTCATTCGTGGCTGAAGGTAGTGAGAGGGGACGCTCGGATCCCCTAATCGAGCCAACTATTACTGTTGAGGGGGCGTCCGCAAATCCTCCTCCTGATGATGATGGTAACAGTCCACCGAAGGAGGTACAATTAAATTGGAGGAGGTATGTGGATCGTCCGTCCGTTGGCCATGGCAATCGTCCGTGCCCTTGCGATATTGAGGGCTGGGATTCTGGGATGCCAATTTGCTGGAATCCACACTTTCCAACTTCGTGGATATTCGCGATAACTATTTTAAATCCTGATAGGTGGAGCTAACCGTCATGGGGACGCAACCAGTGGCATACAACAATGCTACTTGGCGGCCAAGTACGGTGGTCTCAAATATACCTCCGAGCCCAGCCGTTTCGCGAAGGATGTCGAACCTGTCATCCGGAGGTATTCGATATCTCTGAGGGTTATGAATAGCATTTTTGTTCCACGTCGTCCTTTAACTTGCCTTTGTGATTTTTGAAATTTTGACTTTTACCACACCCTCTTACTAATTCTCTGTAGTATTGTTGGCCTCTATTTTTAATAACAATATTATGTGAATCATAATTAGTCCCTTATCTTTTTCTTTACATCTTCATTTTAAGTATGCTCTCATTAATCAACTACAATGTTGGCTTTTCACTTAGTACGAAATTAGTAATTGTCACCACTAACGTATCCTAGCTTGGCGATAGAGTATTTAAAAGAAATATAGCTTGAAGGTTTTTGTCAAGCTCATCCTTTATATCCATAAAATGGTTGATCAACCCTTCGAACTCGCTCATGTGCTATTATACTATTTTCATCTTTATATCTCATAATTTCCATTTTTCTTACTAGAATAGTAATATTCTGCATACTCTTCTGCTGGAATATAGACTTCAGTGTCATCTGGAGCTTGCAAGCATTCGTCTCTTGATAAACATAATATAATATCATCTGGTTAAACCATTTTCAGTTTGACTAGTAGCCTTTTGATATATCTTTCTCTAGTCAGTCTCGGACTTGTCTGCCGACTTGATCCCCTTCAGCTCTAACGAATTAAATAAATCCTTAATATAAAAGACATCATCCATTCGAGATTTCCATATTGGAAATTTAAAATCGTTAACTTTATCACTATGCTTGATGATTCGTGCATTTTAATTTACCAAAAATGATATAGACATACTAACATGATTACACACATACACACGTATACATTTCTTTTCTCGATAACATGGTGAGATCTTGATGGCAACTTGGCGAATCTCTATCTCAATTTAGAATAGGAGTATGAGTAGATTAATATAGATTTACTAATTAAAGTGATTTGAGTTGAAATCGTAATTGAGTTTATTACTTATTTCAATGATCTATTGATGGATTTGCCTTTGGAGATTCATAGATTTGGTTATAAATTTTGTTATTTCATGTTTAGATTCATATTTTGTTCAATTTACTTTGGTTTTCTTCATCTCTTTCTCTTTAACTTGAAGGTCCAATTTGAGCTTTTTTCTTTACTCCATAGATCAAATTTTGTGAAATTTTATGTGTGAATTATATTCATGATAACGAATAGAGAATTAAATGCAGTTATAATTAGAACTCATATTTAGTGTAAGTGTATGTGTGTTGTGGATTATAATTGAGTGAAGATTATTCAAGAATCTATGAACTAACTTATAAATGGAGATTTGTTTCTTTGGATTAGTATGTGATTCCTTTTACTTTTATTATTTTACGTTAAACTTGTAACTTTATTTGTCCCTAGCTATTAAATTATAGGTACATTGTTGTGAAAATTAGTTTATGAACTAGTATTTTGGTGATGATAAAAAATCCAAACTTTGTTAAAACAATTGACTTTTTATGTGCATTTAAATTATAAGTGCATTAGGTATTCGATAAAATGCATGATATAGACATATGATCAAATTTTGTATTTTTATTGTCCATCCTTATATTTGACCCCAATATTATTATATATTACATTATTTAGTGCTATTTATATTATAGAATATATGATTAAGAGATTTATAAATATTTTTAAATTCAAATAAAATTAATATAACTATCAAATTTACACCTAACTAACTTACTTTATAGAATACATGATTAAGACATTTATAAATATTTTTTTATTTGGATAAAATTAATGTAAAATAACCATCAAATTTATACCTAACCAACTGACTCGAAGGAGGACGAGGATTAAGATGTTCACTTGACATCTTATAACATTTATGTAAACTTTTAAATAATAAATCATGACTATTAGAAAAATATGAATAAAACTCTTACTTAAATAAAATAAAACTTAATCAAGTCATAAAAACACATTAGTAAATAAATTAAATAAACAAAATTAGTGCAAATTGAAATTCTAACAAATAAAGTATAAGATGTAAACAATAAATTATAACCATATAAAAAGAAAGTAGATTATAGAGACCTTTTGCCCGCATTTCACACTATTCACTTCTTTCTCACTAGACACACTCACTCTCTAAGATTCAACATATGACAACACTTCCTCTCTCCATAATCTAACACATATATTTTATATACCGGTTTATTTATCTTATATAGTACTACTCCTTGGAAAATTGGAAAACAGAAAACTTTTAAGACTCATAGATTAATAAGAAATTAACGATTGAGATGCACTGTGTGGGCAGTTGGTGTGCAGTTGGTGTGCAGTTGATGATTTTTATGTGTAGTTATTTTTTTAAGTGCAATTGATGTTTTTTATGTGCACTTGTTTTTTTAAGTGCAATAGATACGCAGTTGATGATTTTTTATATGTAATTATTGTGCAATTGATAATTTATTGTGCAGTTGATATTTTTTTAAGTGCAATAGTTATGCAGTTAATTTTTTTTATGTGTAGTTAATATTTTTTTAAGTTTAGTAAATATGCACTTGATGATTTTTTATATGTAATTACTGTGCAATTCATAAATTTAATATCCAGTTGATTTATAATATGGATATTATTTTATAGTTCGTAAAAAATTAAAAAATCAGTGTTTAATTTTAGTTTTAATAATTCATAAAAATTGATATTTTCTAATTAATAAAAAAAAAAGAAAAAAAAGA
>JAUEJK010115736.1:0-11406 GCA_032274865.1 Eryngium alpinum | reverse complement strand
TCTAATGAGATGAGGAGTAAAGATGATAGTTGTTATTTTAATTTATTTAAAGACTAAGTTATTGGATATTCAATTTAAATCTAAATTTATATTTGAATAAAAGATGTTTTATTGAAATAGAGTTGCAGTGTGCTAAAATTTTTATTGTATAAAATATTTATCTAACTGTAATATATGCTTATATATTTATGATGTATCCATGGGTATCTATTGGGTAAGGGGTATCCGGCGGATTTGGGTCAGGGAGCTTATGTATACCCATTGATATATTTATGGGTGGGAAAGAAATATCCTCATGGATTTGGGTATGGGTTTGAGAATATAATACCTGTAGATACCCACCCGATTGCCATTAGGACTAAATACTGATAAGTGAATAGTGGTGATCTAATCACTACTATTTACTAATCCAAATCTTTATATTAATAAAATAATCATTCTCTATCTTTTTTATATTTATTTTATTAATTATAAATTAATAATCTAATATTTATATACATAGAAATATTTTTTAATACAAATATATTAATTCTTTTAATTTTACTATTTATAATATACAAATAAATTAAATAATTTAATATTTTTACTTAAATTTTAATATGTTATAATGAAATTCTTATTAGATTATATGAATAATAATAATATATTTCTTATTACTATATTATATTTAATATTTAAATTAAAATTAAAATATAAAATTAATATAATAATATAGATCAAAATTTGAATCACCGCTATTGGAGTTCAACTCCTACATGATCTAAATTTGGATAAAAAATTGATCCAAATTTGAATCTCATTCGTGGAAATGCCCTTATAAGTTATAAATGTGAGACAAAATAAACTAACACATCATGAAACGTATAAGGAATTTTAGATATAAAATAAGATACAATAAAAATAAATACAAATAAAAAAGAAAGCGAAAATGTTACATACTCGAGAAATCAGAGGAATAAAAGTTAATCCAGAATTGTGTTGGAAAAATTCTAAAGCTCCCGAAATAAATTCCGAATTGGTTCCCGAATTCCACGTGTCAATTATCAATTGGTAGGTGTTAAATAAATAACAGACCCCTGTTAATCTTGTAGACCCATCTTCTAATCACACCAATCCCTCTTTGTCACGTGGCATTCGGAAATAATTTCGGTAACCATTTTGGATTCCCTAGCATTACTCATTGTGTTGTAAGCCAAAAAGACAAATCTATGAGCCATCTGTTCATATTCAACATTGAAGTTTGTCGCCAGAATCAATATTTCTTTGTTGTGACTCTGGGTTTGGTTGGTTTGAATGAAATGAGGAGATAATGAAATGAAAATTATATAAAAAAAATGAGAGTAAAAGAGAACGTTAGAAGGGAGATGTTGCAAAATATGGAAGAGATGTAAATTTTTTATGAGATGAACTTGTGAAGAAAATAATGAGACGAAAGAATGTTCATTCATTTTGAAACATGAAGAAATGAGTTATAGTTTAGACACAAGAGAAAGAAATGGATGAATGAATGAACATTTATACATACACGTGAAAAAACTAGTTCAATTTTCATTACATTCCTCCATCATTCCTTTCCATCAAACCAAACACATGTATGTTTGGATAGCAGAAAACGAAAAGAAAAAGAAAATAATAAGGAAAAGAAAAAAAATGAAAGGAATATAAAAAAAAAACTATATTTTTATACGCATTTGAATGACTGAGGTAAGAAAGAAAAAGTAATTATTACAATAATTTTTATTTGTATCTATTTCTAAGATAGTTCTATTACTTATTTAATAATTTTTACAATAATAATTAATATTGTATTAATATTCATATAATATATAAAAGTAACATTTAAAATAAATTATAAATAATATAAGAATATTCAAATTTAAAATGTAACTTCTTTATCTTATAATTTTAAATACTTTTATGTAAACACTTACTGTTAAATATTAAAATATTTAAATAAATCAAAAGAATATTATATTAAAACACCTTATATATGTTCATAACGTTTAAGAAATTTCATTTCTTGTAAATTTTATATTAAAAATATATTTTATTTTATGTATTTATTTATTAAAATTTAACTTATACTATAATTATAATCAATAATAATTATTATTAAACAAGAATATAATTAAAATTACTCATTCTATGATTTAAATATTCCTTTTTATAAATTGTACTATAAAAAATACTTACGTGTGTATATATATATATATATATATATATATATATATATATATATTAAGAAATGAGGGATTTTTTTAAAAATAAAATAAAAGAAAATAAAAAATATTTTTATAAATAAGAATATTACTTAAAATTTGAAGTTATTTTTAAATATAAAATAAAATATTTTTTTGATTAAATTTTTATTCAATATATAAAATAAAATATTATAAGTGTGAAATTATTATAAAAATAAGTATTTGATATATGACCCTGTTTGTGTATCATTTATAAGTGGATTCGGCTTATAAATAGAAAAAAGCAATAAATAAATACTTTTTTTTCAAGCTTCCACTTAAAAGTGGTTTTCTCACTTTAAGTTAGGCTATTTGCTGGGCTTAAAACTGGTTTATAAGTGGAAGTTTGAAAAAAAAAGTACATATTTATTACTTTTTTTCTATTTATAAACTAAAGTCAATTATAGATGATACACAAACGGGACCTATATTTAAATTTATTGGGGATAAATATAGGGTCTGTTTGTGTAGTCTAAACATAAGCACTTATTTAAAAAAGATATCTATATATATACTTAATTTTAGAGTTACAGCCACTTAAACATGGCCATAAATTTATAAAATTATTTTTACTCAAATCCTATCAAACTGGTCGGATTCCATTATTAAGAGAATGAAACGATGCAGAAAATGTTAAAAGATAAACTCCACTTATTTCTTATAATTCAAATGCTCATTCACAAATAATTTTAATATTTCTTTTTATTTTCCTAACTTTCCTGTTATCCAAACGTAAATTTAAATTGATAGAAAATATTTATAGTTTTCTATTCCCAAATGGTACAGTTCTGAGGAAACTTGGTACGAAATTATAAGTTGCTTCCACGATGCAAAAACTTCATCCAATCAAAAAAAGATTTAAGAATATCATAAAACTTTAGCCCTAGATCAGAATAGAAAGTCATTAAATTTTTTAATGGGATAATTTTGATCAAATTCTAAGTCCAAACTGTCTATTCAGTACTCGTAGTCATAAATAAAATTTAATAAATTAATTTAATTAATATATTAATTTATATTCTAAATAAAGTCACTAATTTTTTTTGATAGGGAATAGTTATCATAAAATCTCCAACTTAAATTTTAATTGTTCTTGTGATCTTGTCCGATTAAAATAATTAATTTTATAAATCCAGATTAGTCATTTCTAATTATTATTATTATAGGATTAATGGGTCACTCGTCGTTATTTTTTATTTATGAAAAATTAAATTAACTTTTAAATTTATTCCGTATTTATGATCATTTAATAAATTAATCTAATCAACACAATAATTTAATATCTATAAATTTGAAAAATTATAATTTATTATATACTAATTGATAGTCTTTTAATAATTATATTTTAAATAAAATAACAAATATTATTTAATATAAAACTAAGACCGTTATATTTAAAATGTATTTAAGTTACTTGATTACTAAGATATATCATGTAATTTTATCTTTCTCACGGTTATTTGATAATCGAGCTCTAAAAGTCCTTACTAGAGTTCTCTTATCTCTGTCATTTCTTTTCTTTCTGAGTGGAGCATATGTAATTGAGCATATGAATAGACAATTTTTATTTCGATGTGAATATGTTTTATATCCACCGATTTTTATGTTCATGCGATAATAAAGTAGAAAGCAGACTCATCCTTCATGAATATAACCCCTGGATATTATATAATTAGTTTCAGTTTCAAACTTAATGAAAAAATTAGAAAGATGCAGAATGAATTTTTAATAAAAAATTAAAATAAAAAATTAACTAAAAATAAAGATGAAAATAGGAGGAAAGTCCTCCTACTGGTCACTAGCGTACTAATGAGAATAAGATACAGAAATTACTTCAATTATATATATCAATTCACTAGAGTATTCACAGATAGAAGTTTGTTTAACATAAATAATATCGGGTAAAATGCACTTTCACCAATTTGACTGCACTTTATAAATAATTATTTTGATAATTATACTTTGAGATTCTTTAAAAAAAACATGTTTTATATTCAATTAACTTAATTATGAATGAACTCGATTGATTCTAGCTGTGCAAAAAGTAAATTATTATACAAATATACATTAATCAAAATCATTTTACTTAAATGAATATATTTTTATATTAGATAAAATTAATAATTTTAGGTTAAATTATTTTTCTTATTAAACTAACTAATTTTTTAATGAAAAATATAACTAATTGCATACTAAATATAATTTAATCATATTTTTGTTTCTAAAATATTGGCATTTAATTAAGAATTAATTAATGTGATTTACGATAAATTAATAATTTAATAAATATAATTAAATAATTATAAATTAATAAAATATTATAAATTATTAGTTATCATGAGTTAGATTAGTTTTCAACTAATAATTCATCATATCAGTTACATACAAATTTTTAATATTTTATTTAAATATTTAATTTATAAAATATTGTGAATAAATTAATAAAATAGACTATGATAAACTAAATATTAGAAATTAATTTATAAATTGAGCTAAGAACATACTTTTTCTAAAGAATCTCAAAGTATAATCATCAAAGTGTAAAATTGGTGAAAGTATAATTATCAAAATGCATTTTACTCAATAATAAATAAAGAGTTTTAGGGTGCATTCTTTTCAATTAATATTTATTTTAGTTTTAATTTTCTAAAATTTTCATATTTTCAATTCAAAAAAAGGTTAATATTATAATATTTTTTTTAATTTTCCTTTTTTTAATATTTTTTTTTCTAAACCCTACTTTCTGAAAAATCGGTAAAAAGAATTATATCCTTCCTAAATTAGCGTATGGATATTTGTTTATTGAAATCGAGGACCCTCACTACTTAAAGATTGCTTTTATAGACACGGGTCTCAAATTCTTAGTGTCACCCTTATTCGATGGCTTACTCTTTACAGCACAAAGTCAGTCATAAGGAATACTCTTTATTTATCTTTATGTTTGGCGCTATTTAGTTAAGCTAATAAATAAATTTATAAATAAAAAGTAATTTTTTATATTATTTTACTTGTAAGCAATTTATTAGTACACCCTTTTTTATTAGTCCATATTTTGGATAGATTTGAGTCTGACTTGATATAGCGTGGAGACCACTCTCTTTTACACACAGTTGTACCAATGACATTGAAATCCGTTTAACTTTTTTATGAAATATTGATTATAGTATTTTAAGATATAACAATTTACCTTGAACGGGTTACTCATATTATTTTTATTTCTACTTATAACACCGTAATTGTCTAAGAAAAAATAAAAAATATTCTTACAATCACACATGTAAAAGGATAAATAATTATTCAAGTTCTAGCACATATTCTTGTGATTATAAAATAATTATAAAATAATTATTTTATAATACTAATAATTATACTGTGGATCCGTAATTCTTTAAATAATTTTATCTATAGATGAATCTCGTTTTCATCGTAACGTGTAACGTAGAATCAAAATGTAGCTATCTTATTCCGAGAAAAAAAATAAAAATATAGCTCTCTTATATTTGTGGTTTACAAGTAAATTAGTTTGTATCATAAATAAATAGGACTATACAAGCTAACTCTTTTTTCTTCAAAGAAAATTCTGACTATAATAAGTCTTTCGCTCAAATAATGTATTAATAAAAATATAATTATTTAATTTTCTTTTTTGGAAATAATAAAGTAAATATGTACAATAATATTATTTATCTATTTATTAAAATAATTTAGAATTTATTTATTTATTTATTTTATTCTTATAAAAGATAACAATAAAATTAATAAATATTTATGAAAAAATAATTTAATTATCAATAATTTTGATAAAACAAAAATAAATTTACGGGAAGGTGTACGACTTATATAAGTCAACCCCATTTTAATAAATAACCTACACAAATCTAGAAAATTTAATTTTAAAAATATTAATTTATTTTTATTATTATAAATAAAAACTAAATTTATATAAAAATACGAACTTGAACTTAAATGCAGCTCTCGTATTGTCATTAAAAATACTATATATTGTATCTCAAATTCATAAAATTATTTCAACACACAAATGTCTACCAAAAGATAAGTCAATCAAATCTCAACCACACAGAAGAACCATCAGTTGATAAAGAGCTATATATTTTAGGTGCGAGGTTTATTTCTAATCTTTACTAATATATAGAGGAAAAAAGTTTGAACTTTTTATGAGTATCAATTTTCTCGTGAAACTCGTATGTTGTGATGTGATTTCACGGGCTTTTATTCATAATTTATAAAGAAATGGAATAAATTCTTAAAGGGTTAAATTAGATGATAGTATAATAGTTATGAATTTATAATCTGAAGATGGAGAGAGAAGGGCGAAAGGCGGTCAAAGAAAATTTAAATTTTGGTAGATTCAATTCCATCAGATACATCTAAAACTCTGCGATTCCAGTTCAAGGGAATGCTCAATGGAGGGAGTTGAGGCCTCAAAGATCGTATGCTGAAGTGTTGAAAAATCCCCCTTTCATGGAGGATTCTTCAGGAGGAAGCAGCGAAAAAGGGGAATGAAAAATAGTGGAAAGAAAGAGGAAGACTTTATCTCAAAAGAAATTGGTTGTTTTTATCAATAATCTGCAAGAAGATGTAACCACAGGGGATATTTGGGTGTTATCGAAAGATGTTCCGGTGATAAAGGATATCATTTTATCCAAAAAAAGAAATAAGTACAACTTACGATATGGTTTCATTCAAGTGAAAGATGAGTTGGATTGCCATAGACTGATTAGATGGTTAAACGGTAAATTAGTCAAAGGGAAAAGATTGTTAGCTGTTAAAGCCAAAGAGAAGCTGAATTAGCCCAAAAGAGCTCAAATATTAAGGGATTGAAGAGAGTAGAATCGAATCCGAAAAATCAAGGATTGAATAAAGGAAATAAAAAAGTTATTGATGTGATGAGGGGGACTCCTATAGAGGAGATCAAGCTTAAAGATAGATCAGAGAATCTTTTGAATACTAAAAAACTAAAGAAAATAAACAATATTGGGGTTTACTTAAAGAAAAATGTTAGGTTGGAAGGTTTACTGAATGATTCGGTAACAATAGAACCATGCTTTGATTTGAACTTCATAAAGGAAACTTTCAAATAGAATAGACACAGACTGTGAATTATTTTTCTTGGTCGATGGAAGATGTATAATCAAGGCAAAGAAAAAGAAAGCTCAAGAGCTTCTACGAAAAGGAGGTGAGAATTTTCTAAGTTATTAGTTCAAAAATATGAAGGCAATAGCTCTCGATGAAGTGAAAGTATATAAAGTGTTCTTTGTTGATTGTAGAGGGGTGCCTTTAAGTTTCTATAATGTAGATAATTTAGAAATTTGTAAGATTGCAACACATCTAGAGGAGAAGATCAATCTTTTGTATGGATGTAATCTTGACAAAGATACAAAATATTTTATTAGCTTGCTGGAAATTCCAAGGCTTAAAAATTGGGTGTGGAAAACAGAACACAAACGAGCTGTACATGACTTAAAAAAAAGGAAAAAAGGGAAGGTGATAGCAATATCGGAGGAATCTGACTTCTTTAATAGGTTACATTCTCTCAAATTGAACTCTCCCTCGGACATGGTGGTACCAGAATCACCAACTGTGATGGTGCAACGGGAGGAAACTTCTAATGCAAATCAAAGTCCTAAGGAACTCCAAGCAGGTATTCCCTCTGATCATAATCCTTTCAATATGTGGTCTATAGGGAATAGAAATTTTAGTAAAACTAAAGCAAAACTGCTTAAAAAAGAGAGGAATGGATGTCTTTGAAAGATGCTTTGACTGATAGCGTTATATCGAAAGAGGAATGGCTAAAGTTGTCTGATAAAGTAGAGGATGATCTATATAATTTAGTGAATGAATTCAAACTAAAGTCTTGGAGAGGGAGGCCAAGAAAGAAGAAAACGTAGTATTCCAACCCCTTCTTTTTAAAGTTTAAAAGGAGAGCAGCTAAACCAAAAGCTTCGAAAAAGAAAAAATTACATCTTTCGGATAGCAGGTAATGTCTGTTGGAAGTGTGTCAACTTTTAGGGCTAGATCCAATCAATGAAGCTATGGAAACCTAATCTTTTGCAATTCACTCAAAAGAAAACTTTGATCCTATGGATTTATCGATCTTATTCTAGAACATCAGGGACGTTGGCTCTCCAACTAACATTAATAATTTAAAGGAAGTGTTAGTTCCCTCAAACCCTTAATCTTTTGTTTGCAAGAAACAAAACAAAAAGGAATGAAATGATTGTTTGAATAATTTTTTATGGGACGGTGGACCTAACGGGTGGGTTCATAGTAATGCTATGGGACTTTCTGGTGGCTTATTAACCTCTTGGAATTAAAGTTTGGTTAAGTTAATCCATAGCAGAGTTGAGAGAAATTGGATTTTGTGTGTTTTAGACTTTTATTATAATGGAAAAAAGTTGGCCTGTTTCAATATTTATGCCCTGTAGACCATCGGAAGAAGGTGACTTTCTTTATAGACTTAAGTGAAGAATTCAAGAAGTGAGTTAATCTCTCTACTTGCTTAGTGGGTGATTGGAACAGTATTAGAAGAAAGGAAGATAAGAAAATTACATTTTCTCAACTAAATCAGCTAATGTATTCAATAACTTCATTGTTGGCTTGGGACTTTTAGAAGCTCTTTTAGTTCCCTCAAGCTTCACTTGGTATGGTCCATGCAACAAAAAAAAAAGGCTAGACAGGATATTATTATACCAAGAATGGATGGGTGATTAAAATTGGTACTGCAAAAGTTTGAGTACGAAACACTCAGATCATAAAGTCATCATTTTGAAGAGCAATGCAATCAACTGGGGACCAAAATCATTTAGTTTTCTTGACCACTGATTAGAAAAGATGGAGGTAAGGAAGATTGTCCAAGATTTTTGGGAAGAAGAAATCTCCAAGAAAGGAAATAACATCAATCTCACTGATACTTTCAGAAGAATGAGGAAAAGAATATGTGAATGGAACAATAAGGAAAATGGTAATATATACAGTAAGAATTTTTTTTCGAAAAAAGAACTTGAACTTAAAAGAGAGAAAGACTTGTCTGACAACGTGTTTGCTTTGGAACTGAAGTTGAAAAGTTATATGAAGAAAGAAACGAGCTGCTATAGAGAAAATCATGTCAGTTTTGGATGACAAAGGGCGATTCAAACTCAAAGTTTTTTCACAGAGCAGTTGCAAAGAAATGGTCTAAAAATAACATTCTTTCGATAAAAAAAGAGGAAATTCCTGTCTCTACACCTGAAGATATAAAGAAGTCCTTCTTTGAGTACTACAAGGATTTTTTTGACAGCCACAAAGATAAAATTTGGTTCAAAATAAGAAATCTAGCCTTACCTAGTATCGCTGAGAATGAAGCTGACTTGTTGAGTGCACCTATCTCAGTACTAGAAGTAGAAAATGCGATTAATGATTGTCATCCTATGAAGGCTCTTGGTCCGGATGGATTCAATCTAAAGGCCTTCAAATTCTGTTAGAATTTTTGCAAAGAGAGTATCATGCAATTAATAAATAATTTCTTCAACACTGGGGATATCCCTCAAGGTTACAACTCCTCATTCATTACACTAATCCCAAAAAACATATCCTGCCAAAAAAGTGAAAGATTATAGACCTATAAGCTTCATAAATTCTGCTTAGAAGGTACTTATAAAAGTTTTGGCCAATAAACTGAGGTTCGTTATGGATAGGTTGATTTTGGTCGATCAATATGCCTTCATCAAAGGTCGGCTCATTTCAGATAACATTTTGATTGTCTCTGAATTAATAAATTGGCTGAAAAAAAAGAAGAAAATGTATCATCCTCAAAATTGATTTTCATAAAGCTTTTGATTCGGTAAATTAGAAAATTTTACTTTTAGTGTTGGCAAAAATGAATTTTAAGAGCAAATGGATATGTTGGATCAAAGCATGTTTATCCTCTGCTAGAATTTTCATATTGGTAAATGGTTCTCCCACTTCAGAATTTTCTCCTTTGAGAGGACTCTGTCAGGAAGATCTGCTATCTCCTCTTCTCTTTAATATCGTTGTAGATGTCTTTAATTATTTTATTAAAAAAGCTTTCGAGGAAGGCATGATAGAAGGCTTAAAAATAGGCAAAGAAAAAAAAGAGATGTCAATTCTTCAATTTGCCGATGATTCGATCATTTTCCCTGAAGCAAATAAAAATTCTATCATTGAATTTAAGAAAACATTGGAGTGCTTCCAACACACGTCAGATTTACAAATTAATTTTGATAAGAGTCATTTATATTCCTTCGGCATTTAGGAGGATATTGTGGAAAGTTGGAGACAGATTCTTAAATGTAAAAGAGGAACGCTGCCAATGAGTTATTTAGGCTTTAATATTGGCTCCTCTAGCAGAAGGAAATCCTTTTGGAAGCCTCTCATTGACAAGTTTAAAAATAAATTAAATAGTTAGAACAGGAAAAATATCTCTATGAGGGGAAGAACTGCTCTAATTCAAGCAACTTTGAATAGTTTACTAATTTATTGGATGAACTTACTGAGTTTGCCAAAGGGAGTGATTTTGAAACTGAACAAGACTATGAGGAGTTTTTTCTGGGGGCACGAACCTAATGAAAGAAAACTCTACCTAACTTCTTGGCAACAAGTTTGTGATAAAAAAGTAGTAGGAGGCTTAGGGATGTGCTCGTTAAAAAACAGAAATGTTGCTTTACTCTCAAAGTGGACTGTTAGATGGATGCAAGGAAGAAACTCTTTATGAAAGAAAATCCTCCAAGCCATCTATGGAAATAAGCTAAATCATGCAATAAGTGAACGGAACAATCCTTTAATTCTCTCAGATTCTCTGAAAGCCTTTCTTGTTCCTCATAGCATTGCTGAACTAGCCCCATCTCTAAAACACTCTGGGTTTTCTTGGAAGGCGGGGAATGTGAACGATATTTCCTTCTAGTTTGATGAATGGTGCAATCTTGGAATCCCAAGTGAAAAATTTAAAGTTCTTTTTAATATATCAATGACTAAAGATTGCAGTCTATATGAAATGATAGAAAAAAAAGATCATTTACTAGTGGAAGACTCTAAATGCTGGAAAAGAAAGTTAAGAGATTGGGAACTCTTCAGCTGGAATCTGGTGAAACTGTCTCTGGATGGAATATCACTGAATGATCAGAATGATTTCATTAACTGGAAACCTTTA
>JAUEJK010115629.1:0-11406 GCA_032274865.1 Eryngium alpinum | reverse complement strand
CTTCAGATGATAGGTTGAAGCCACCGCCTTGAACTGATGAAGGGCTACTCTCCCTAAAATTGCATTGTAAGCTGATGAAGCCTTTACCACTATAAAATTCACCATTTGCACTGCTTCGGTAGAGCCTTGTTCAGGAGTAACATGGAGCTTTATGGTTTCCTTAATAGGGACCTCCAATCCATCAAATCCAAAGATTGATACTGTAGATGGGACTAGTTGACTTTCCTGATATCCCATCTTCAAAAAGACTTTGTGGAAGAGAACATCCACAGAAGCTCCTATGTTCACGAGCACTTTCATCACCGGGGTGTTACCAATCACTGGAATAATTACCAAGGGATCCTCATGTGGATATTGAATCCCCTCCATATCCTTATCGTCAAAGGAAATTACTTGTTCAATACGAGCTCTCTTGCTAGGTTCTCCTATGTTTAGGACCTCCCGTATGTAAGCCTTCTGTGATCGGTGACTAGTTCCATACACATCGGATCCTCCCTCTATTACCATGATTAGTGCCCCCCGAGCTTGGCCTCCTCCCTATGGGTTGGGACCTCGCTCATTAGCATCTCCTCCTGTTGCACCCTTTTTGACATACCTAGCCAAGCGTCCTTTCTTGATTAGAAACTCAATCTCATCCTTGAGATTGTGACAGTTTTCAGTGTCATGACCGTAGTCCTTATGAAACCTGCAATAATATTTTTTGTTCTTCTTTGCCGAATCCATCTTCATCTCTCGAGGCCACTTGATGAATGGTTCCTTCTCAATCTCCATGAGTATTTAACTCCTGGTAGTGATTAATGGGGAATAAGTGTTCCCTCTTTTTTCCAACCTCTTTGACTGCACCTCCACTTTGAATTTCTTCTGATCCTTGTCATAATTCTCGGATTCCTTGCGCTTCTTCCCTTCTTCAGGATTGACGATTTTCCTCAAGGTCTCCTAGGCAGAGATGTACTTCCTAGCACGATCTTGTAACTCCTACATGTTAGAGGGCTTTCTCTTAGCTAAAGACATCTGGAATGTCTCATTGGGTGTGCCTCGCTGCATTGCCACCATGGCCACGAATTGATTCAGATATATTCCCTCAAAGTCTCATGAGGTCCTTGGACTATGTTCATCAAAGCTTCTGAACTGCTAGCATGTATTCTTCCACTGATGAATTGGATGGTAAACTTATGAATAAGATCTGAGAAGGACGTAACTGGTCTAGGGGATAAACTTACATACCACATCTGAGCATCTTCTTCCAAAGTGGCTGGGAAAGCTCGGCACTTAGTAGCATCGTCAATACGTTATAGCAACCAGGAATCATTAAAAGATCGAACATGAGCGTTGGGATCTCCTTTCCCATTATACTTCATGATTTGAGGGATTTTTGCCTTGTGTGGAACCTTGGCCTTCATAATCTCATCAGTAAAAGGGGACTCTGGATTAGCAGAATCTCTGTTGTCGCCCCAAGATGTGGGTTCCCCAGACTTTCGAACCCTAGACGTAGCAAACTTTTCCTTGTCTTTATTCTGATTAGTGGCCTTCTCCTTGTCTAAGAGCTCCTTCATCATCTATGCCATCAGAGTCTTTAAGCCTCCCTCCGTTAATGTTTTATCAGCTTGCTCTCCTTGCCCCCACCCCCCAGCCTGAGGGTTTGTTATTTTCTCCGCTCTTTCAGCCGCATCCGCCCCTCTTGCCTCCTCTGTCTGCTCTTTCTCTAAGGCCTCCAGGTCAGCTAATAACTGTAACCTCTTTATTTCCCCTGCTTTCTTCTTCAATTTCTCTGGGGTTGGGTTATTCGTCCCAGTAGGATTCTCAGGCGTAGCATCACTATTGGTTTGAGCGGTGTGTGCACTAGAATGAGTATGTTGGGGAGGATCTTGAGGTGGATCAACGAATGGCGTGGGAGCTCCTTGGAGTGTAGGATCGTTGTTATGAAAATCTTTGTCACCAGCCATAGATCTATACCTTTTATGTATCATTTCCCATAGACGGCGCCAAATGTTACGGATCAAAATAATAATACCAAATTAAACCTATACCTGTCTCTCTCGAAGGTATGAAGTGGTTCTCCTGACTTCTTGTACGTCCGCCGGAAAACCTGTAAAAACTGGTGGGGGGTTGTCCCACCGGGGGGACTCGGGTGCAAGAATAAGTAAACTGTATGAATGAATTCTCTCAATTAGAGCTAGAATGACGTACCTGATTTATGAAGAATAATCCCCCTTATATAGGCGTAGATTAGGGTTTTAGATCCATATTAGGAATCAGAATCCTATTATACTTGGTAATTCTCTTTACCTTATTTCTTTCTTTACTTGGACCCCAAGACTAGGATTCATTATATGATTTACCTTATAAATATATTCCCTTATTTAATTAGGGGTTTCTACACATCCTTAATTAATTAGCCGTATTGGGCCTTTGCCGTGTTGGGCTTAGTAGGAATTTTATCCCCTTTATTATTTAGTCTTCCTTGCCCTAATTTGGATCCAGTCTGATCCAAATAATATTTGTCAACAATTAATTGGGTCGACCCCTATTTTTGGGCCCCCTACAGTTATTGTTGATGTTTTTCAATTATATGTTTTGTTAATATTTTTCAATTGTAGTTAGAATTGGGTTGCGAGGATAGCAAATTATATAGAATGAAAGCTAATAACATTACACACATCTAATATATGAATTAGCTCATGAGAGTAAATATCTTCCATATTATTGATATTTTACACACTAAAAACTCAAACAAGCCAATATGCAGAAATCACAGGAATTATGCAGCAAAATCACAAAAAAAAAGTGTATATATTTTGCTTTATATAGGGATATAGTACATAAGAGTCTAGAAACTCCAAACTAATGTGCTTACCATTGATCTTAAGCATAAGAGAGATCAACTTGGTATTTGTATTGTTATTGGTCATAAATATTAAATTAAATTAATTAATTTACTTGATAATCATAATTTACGATAATAACATATTAAAATGAGTTAAATTAAAATACTATACATATATTAGTTTAACTTCTGTATGTGGATAGCGTAAGGGAGATTAGCTTGGTATTAGTATTAGTCATAAATATTAAATTAAATAATTTATTTAATAATTATAATTTATGATAATAAAATATTAAAAAGAGTTTAAATTAAAATACAAAAGTGATATTAGTTCAACTTCTATATGTGGACGGATTGTGCAGAGACCAACGTCAATGTTTAACAATTAACTTGAAACAACTCATCTCAATTGTGAATAAAATTTAAGTATTTTAATATTTTTATAACACAAAAAAATTATTGATTATTCAAGTCATATTATTATTCTTTAAAATTTTAGTTCCAATAATATAAATATTATAATTATTTATACTAATGTAATGGGAGATTGGTTTGGTATTGGCATGAGTCATAAATATTAAATTAAAATAAATATTTATTTTATAATTATAACTTACGATAATAACATATTAAAAAGAGTTTAAATTAAAATACAATACAAGTATTAGTTCAACTCCTGTATGTGGTTAGTCTAAGGGGCATCAACTTGGTATTGGTCATGAATATTAAATTAAATTAAGTAATTTATTTAACAATTATAATTTATGATAATAACATATTAAAAAGAGTTTAAATTAAAATATAGTACATATATTAGTTCAACTTCTGTATGTGGACAGATTGTGCGGATGCACAAATATCAGAGTTGAAATTTAACAGTTAATTTGAAATAACTCATCTCAATTGTGAATACAATTTAAGTCTTTTAATATTTTTGTACACAAAAAGAAATATTATTAATTATTCAAGTCATATTTTTTTTAAATTACAGTTCTAATAATATAAACATTATAATTATTTATAGTAATATAAATTATTATGTAAATTAAATAAATAATAAGTTTAATGGATTGTATTTATATAATAAAATTTTAAATTAATATATCAATAAGATCTATTAAACAATAAATAAATTAATTTAGTAAATTAATATATATATTCAATTAGTCGAGCCGGGGGTCTTGTTGGAAACAGTCTCTCTATTCTTCAAAATAAGGGGAAGGCTGCGTACATTTCACCCTCCCCAAACCCCGTAAGGGACTATACTGGGTACGTTTTGGTTTGGTTTGGTTTGGAATATATATTCAATTAAATTTTTTTAAAATTATTAATTTATTGAATAATAATATAAAAATATTTAATTAAATAATAATTTTTTAAAAAATATAAATATATTATATTATAATAAAATAAATTATATATAATAATTATAAATTTTAATAAAAATATTTAGAAAAATCTGTGTAATTACACGAACAAAATAACTAGTAATTAGAATAAGATTATACCCTTTTTTGTTAAAAAGAGAAATAATCAATTTCCATATAGGCTCAAATATATGTAGGCTATCCTGTAAAATTTCAAAATATATAATTATAAATATTTATTAAATTCCAAAAATATATTTATAAAAACACAAAAAATTATAAATAAAAATTATAAATATTTTTCAAATTCTAAAATATTTATTATATAATTAAAATATCTAGTCTTATGAATTATGAATTATTAAAATCTTTTTGATTGTCCATGCCTCCTTATATGGATAAAAATAACATACAAATACACTTAAGTAAACTTTGAATTGTCATAAAATTTACTCACACCACTACTATCTAGACTTATCTGATTAAACTAATAAAAACATATCTATATTAATTTATTTGTTTTTATTAATTTTATTTTGTTTGTATTTCACATTTACTTGGACGGAAAGTGTTTGAGGAGAGAAGATGAATGGAAACAAGAAGATTGTTAGCATGATTTATCGTAGAATTTATTGTACTTTTTAAAGGTGTTATCTTTTCTGATATAAAAGTTTTATTGTCTAAACTTCCGGACGAATATCTTTCTTATGGCAACCGTAATTTAGATTACGACCCATAGATTGGTTAAGCATACCTTTCGGTTAGATGACAAGCTTTTGTGGACGAAAGAAACCCTCACAATCCATACTCATATTTGTAATCCAAATTATCTATCAATGAAACTTTATCAGTTTCGCAAAAAAATTAATAATAAAAGTTATTTTATGAAAGCTCTTATAAAGATTTCATAAGATATACCTTAATGTTCGAACCACTTTCTCTCTTGGCTCCCCCTTGTTGTTAACCTTCGAGTCTCTGTCTATTTGTTATTGTATGGGGCCCAAAAATAGGGGTCGGTCCAATTATTTATAGATAAATATTGTTTGAGTATTAGTTGGATATTATTCGGATCGGACTGGATCTAAATTAGCACATGGAAGACTAAATAATAAAAGGGTAAATTCCTACTAAGCCCAATACAGTAAAAAGCCCAATACGACTAATTAAGGAGGTGTAGAAACCCTAATTAAATAAGGGAATATATTTATAAGGTAAATCATATAATGATTCCTAGTTTTGGGATGCAAGTAAAGAAAGAGATAAGGTAAGGAGAATTACCAAACGTAATAGGATTATAATTCCTAATAGGGATCTGAAACCCTAATCTATGCCTATATAAAGGGGATTATTCTTCATAAATCAGGTACGTAATTCTAGCTCTCTTATTGAGAGAATTATTTTATACATATTACTTATTCTTGCACCCGAGTCCCCCCGGTGGGACAACCCCCACCGATTTTTGCAGGTTTTCCGGTGGACGATCAAGGAGTGAGGAGAACCACTTCATACCTTCAAGAGAGACAGGTATACCTTTAATTTGGTGTTATTATTTTGAGCTGTAACATTTGGTGCCGATATGGGAACCAGGACAAGAAGTCATCAATGGAGAAACTCATGTATGGGAAGCTCTTGGGGGGCAATATATTTGAAGTTTGGACGAGAAAAATTTGCTTTGGTCACAGATCTGAAACCAATGTGTAAGGATCTTAAGCTCAAGATTAATGGTGGCAAAGTTTCCCATGAGTCTACTGTTATTAATGCTCCATTCTCACTCAAATATTTGCATCAAAGTACTCATCCTCAGGTCGACACTATTGGATCCAATCGAGACACGGCTAAGGAGATTCCCATAGGGGGAGGTGATCCTGTTCGAAGACAATTGAAAGCCAATAGGAAAAGAGAGGAGAAGAGGTTACATCTACTAGCTGATCAGGAAGCATTGGATGAAGAACTGATCGGGGAAAAAAGAGTTGAAGCGGATGTGGTTAGAGGACGGGAGAGGAGGAGCTTGTCGATTGAAAAACAAAAAGGTCCAAATAGTGGAGCCTTATATATTAAACAGGAGAAAGATTTGACGATCCCATTGGTAGAGAAAAAAATTGATCCCCGGACCAGGAAACAATGAGGAAACCATGAGGGGAAGTTAATTGAGGAAAATCTGTGGGGTGCTATATTGGAGACGAAATTGGAGTCTATAATCAACAAGGCTATTTCAAGCACTTTGAGGAAAATGGGTGATGGAGAGTTTTCAAAGGTGATGAGTTCTCACATCTTAAAGACATCAGAGGATGAGGTATCTAATTCTCCCACGTATCATATAATCAATTCTGATCCTCCGTTTGTGAAGAAGATAATGACAGCTAAAATACCCTCTAAAGGCATATTCCCGGCAATAAAAATGTATAATGGATGGGGAGATCCTCAAGCACATATTCATTCGTTTAATGATGCGCTATTACTCCAGCTGGCAACAGACGCGTCTAGGTGTCGTGCTTTTCATGGTACTTTGGAATGAGAGGCGCAACTATGGTATGCAAGGCTACCACCTTGATCAATATGCTCATTCTCAGATCTTGTACAAAAATTCGTCAGTTGATTTACCATGGATGAGACCCCTGTCAAAAATATGAGATCCCGCTTGTGTAGAAAATTGAAAGCAGGAGCTTCTTTGGGGGAAGGTGTGGAGAATCGTATAAAAAAAGGGACCTTAACAGAACTTTTAACGGTACCCGCTATATCACAGAGATGATCAAGGAAAATTCCCCAAGATCATGGAGTGAATGGAAGCTTTTTGGTGCTTCAAAATTATCACATGTCATTGATCGATATAACTCGAAGGAGGAACGATCCGAAAACCGTAATGTGTGGGGGAATAGAGAGCACGTAGTTAAGCCCAAAGGGATTGCGACGAGTCTACCTTCTCAGAAAAAAGGAATCATGTTTTACCACACACTGAACATAACCCGAGCTCAAATACTTGAAGAAATCAAAACAGAGGCTTACATCTGGTGGCCCCGACCGATAAAACTTGACCCATCCCTGCTTAACAAGAAATATTCCTATCAATTTCATAAGAATTATGGTCATGATATAGAGGATTTCTGGAACCTCAAGAGGGAGATTGAAATTCTCATATGCAAGGGGTGACTGATAAGTACATAGGAAGAGATCTCATAGAAGAATGCGATATGCGATATGGGAAGGAGATCTCATAGAAGAATGCGTAGCTCATTAGTAGGAATTCAAGATCCTATGGAATTCAACATGAAGGGGGTTAATGGATCAAGGGCAGGGGGCACCAATCATGGTAATAGAGGGAGGGTCCGGTGTGTACAGAACTAGTCACCAGTCACAAAAGTTTACATACAGGAGGATGTAAACATTGGGGAACATAGCAAGAGAGCTCGTATTGAACAAATAATTTTCTTTGATGATAAGGATATGGAGGGGATACAGTATCCACATGAAGATCCCTTGGTTATCATGCAGTAATTGGAAACACCCCGTTGATAAAAGTGCTAGTGGACATAAGAGCTTCTGTAGATGTTCTCTTTCATAGAGTCTTTCTGAAGATGGGATATCAGGAAAATCAACTAGTCTCATCTACAATATCAATCTTTGGATTCGATGGATTGGAGGTCCCGATTGAGGGAACCATAAAGCTCCCTATTACTCTCGGACAAGGCTCTACCGAAGCAGTACAAATGGTGAATTTCATGGTGGTGAAAGCCCTATCAACATACAACACAATTTTGGGAAGGGTGGCCCTTCATCAGTTCAAGTCAGTGACCTTAACCTATCACTTGAAAGTAAAGTTTCCTACGAGGAATGGAATAGGTACTCATAACGGAGAGCAGAGGATTGAGAGAGCTTGTTTGTTAGAGTCAATCAGGAATGGAGCTATTAGGGGGCAAGTACTATACTTGAAAGACCAAGAGAAGACTGATTCTCACGGACAAGAAAATCGGAAGACTATACCCAGAATGGGAGAGCCATGGACAATCAGTGTCCAGATAGCTAGCATGGAATTGGAAGGATTCTTTGTGGACGAAGGAAAAGTGCAAATAGAGAGTGTTGTCAGCTTATACCGCTCTACTAAGAAGGCACATGCTACGAGAGTTTGAGGCTGAGGTCTCTTAGGAGAGAACCATGGTGAGTTACCCCACGTTAGATGGAACGGAGGAAGCTCAAGGATACGCTTTAAACAATCAGGAAAGGAAACTATAATCCTTCTTAGAGATACGGAGTTTCCGAGGATGAAGGCATCTCATACCCGACGCTACATGGAAGGAACCAAGGAGTTGTGTAGCTCATTCACCAAAAAGGTTCAAGCTTTGGAGTTACTTCAAGACTTCAATGATATGACAACCATTTGCCATATTATGATGGGATGACAGATCCAATACTTCACTTACAAGAGCTATCTCAAAGTCTGGGACCAGAAATATCTGGAGACTTCAAGTGCAAGGTACTTCCATTAACTTTGGAGAAGTTGGCTTATAGGTGGTTTGAGAAGCTTCCAGAGGAAGGAGTCTGCTGCTAGCGGGACATGAAGAGAAGGTTCGTGGAAGCCTTTGGGGACTATAAGTGGCGTTTAAGTGAAAGTCTTTCCTATCCGAAGAGGAAGGATGTCGGGCGTACAAGTATAATGTAAAAAGAAAAATAAAATCCATAATGGTGTTCCAGCAGCTGTTGTACATTTGAGGGTGCATTCTGGCGATAATAACCTGATTCGTTTGCCGGTACTCATCCGAAGAAAGGAAATCCCGGATCAAATAAGTATGGAGCCTAGCAGATTGGGATGAAGCAGCAGAGATTTGGGCTCTGAATTCAGTCGCCCTTAAGTCCTTTTGAGCAGAGAACTCACATAGATTTTTCATTTGGTGAATGCCAGCTTGGAAGAAACAATTCAGCTAAGGAAAAAACGTAACAATAACAAGGTCAATATCCTGATGAATATGTTATTTATGTAAATTGATAAAATCGTAAAGTATACCTCAGCCAAGGATTTAGTTCCTTGGGCACCAATCTGATCAGGAGTCAAGGACTCCATGGTACTTCTTTAAATAGGGGTGATCGATCTCTCTGACCTTTCTTGGGCCAACATAGGGTGGCCCATTATTGAATTCTCAACATGAATTCCCTAATTACCGGAGAAGATGACATCCTGTCAAGGGGAAGTAGATTCAGAAGCGTCGCGATGGCGGCGGGCTTTACGAAAGAAGGAAGAGGAGTGCCCGCCTTGGTTTTCCTCTTCTGGAGCATAGGTTTGGCAAGCTTCAAAGCTATAGATAGAGAGAAATAGAATAAAGTAAGTACGATATTTAGTAAAATAAATTAATAGGTTGAAGCGATTGTGATAAATAGTTCTTACCCTCGGGAGAAAGGTTACAGAGTTCAAGTTCTTGGTATTTGTCTGCCCCAAGGACAGACGTGTAGTAGAGTGAAGATCCACATTCTTGTAAGATCTTCATATTGTCAAGTTCATCCAGGATATCCTTCTGAGGATACCATAGTTGGTTCCACACCCTTCATTCTTCAGACGCTCCGAAAGATATGGATAGTCTTGTACCCATTTGGGTGTAGCTATGCCAGAGAGATACGCGCCAGTGAGGAGGCGATAAGTGAAGCTCTGGAAAGGAGGGCGGAGCCCTGAGAGGAAGGACTCCTTAAAGACGTAAAGACATTCGTTTCATTTGCATGGATGGTTAGTGGGAGATAGTACGATTGCTTCAAAGTTGCCCTTGATATCAAAAGCACGAGTTAGATGTTCAACCTCTACTGGAGAGAGGGAGCTAGGGAGATTGAAGGACTTAACGTCAAGCTCAGGAGAAAAATCTATTCTTGGGAGCGCCAAAATGTCGCCCAGGAAAAATCTATTATTGGGAGCGCCAAAATGTCGCCCAAGTTAGTGAATGCACTAGAGGAATTGTTGCGAAAGCCATGTGATGAATTTTAGAGAGAAATGTAAAGCCTTGAGAAAGAAGTTGCTTGATAGAATGAGAGTATAGTGAATTCAAAGGACCTCCCTATAAAGGAAGGGCATGGGTCTCTAAGTATGAACAATATATAAACCCTAGACCAACACGGTTAGGTAAAGTGAAGCTCTTAGGCGCCAGCACCTAGGGGAAGTTCTCATTTAATCCTTACACCTACGGGGTGAGGATGGAATATAATCCTTACACCTACGGGGTGAGGATGAAATATAATCCTTATACCTACGGGGTGAGCATGGAATAACATCCTTACACTTACGGGATGAGGATGGATTGGAATCCTTACACCTCCACGGAGGTGAGGATAGAATGAACTTTCAGACAAAGTCTATGAGTATAATCAGGTTCCAGTGAACCATAAAATAAGATGGATATTAGCTCATTTGATTAAGGAGGCTCCATAGATATCAAAGTATTCTCAACTCTTGGGTGTAGTAAGACAGGAGAAATTAGGGTTCCTAGATGACTAAAGGTCTAGGGGAACTCTCAAATTATTAGCTAAACCGCCAAGATGGGTGGTAGCATAGCTCCTAGGAGCCCGGCGCCTAGAGAGGAGGTTAAAATAACTTGAAACACGCCAAGGTCTCGATATGTATGTCTTCTAGGCGCCTACGGGGCTAGGAGAATAATTTGACCAAACTTGGTCTAGTAAGGTGTTGTTTAGAGTGTCCCCTAGGCACTAAAAGTCTAGGAAGTAGTATGAGAATCATAAAATCCGATAAGTATAGATGTGAGAAGTCTCCTAGGCGCCTAAGGGGCTAGGAGAATGTTTATGAATCTCAAAACCCGTCAAGTGGGGAAGAAAGAGTACTCCTAGCCGCCTAATGCCTAGGCAGTAGTTGAAGATGAGTAAAAAACCATCAAGTGTGGGATATTGGGAGTCTACTAGGCATAATATGTCTAGGAAACCTTTTAAGGATCAACTTGACGGAAAATGAACTAAGTAATGGTACTCCTAGGCGCCATAAGCTTAAGAAGAGCTTTGAAAAAAAAAAACCAAGTGTGAGAAAGGAGAGCCTCCTAGGCGTCAAGAGCCTAGGGAGACTTCAAAAACCCTAAAAAAAACCATCGAGTTGGGATCATGAGATGCTCCTAGGCGTTTATGTTAGGGTATACTGAACTATTCGTTTAGAGTATATCTAATTTCCGACCATTACTGATTGAGAATCATTTATGTGTTGTCTGATATTATATATTGTAAACAATCTAGTGTCAAATG
>JAUEJK010115522.1:0-11407 GCA_032274865.1 Eryngium alpinum | reverse complement strand
CCATGATTGTTTTCATAAAATACATATGACATGTATCAATTACTCACCCTGTAAACTGGTCCAAAGCCACCCTGTCCAAGCATTTTCTCCCGGGAGAAGTTATTTGTGGCCTTTGCTATTGTCTTCAAGCCAATTAATGGCAAATCTAAGTCTTCACTCTCGGTTTTCTTCTGGGCAACAATTTCTAAACTTAACATCAAGTTTCCTGCAAATTGGGAAGTAAAACCAGTGATTTTCTTGTTGAATTTGTAATTTAATATTATGATAACTGTTATCTTTTTGGTGAATTATTTACCTTCTTCGTTCAACTTCCTTTTCCTCAATACATACAGGAATTTTGCAACCAATAGTACTATCTATGTCGGCTACCAAATCGATTCCAAACTTCATGCCTGGTACCACATTATCTACAGGAGAATCAAAACTCTGCCAAACATAATCTTATTTGTCTTCATTGATGTCATGATCTTCACCCCTTAATACAAAATTTCTTGTATCTAATAGCTGTGCAGCAGAATTTTTCAGTGATATAGACGTATTTGATGACCAAATTATCCTATGATCACTACCATTACTAAGCATGACTGTAATTCCTATATCCTTGACACTTGTCATGCTTAATGTATTCGTAATTGGAGTCTCTCTGTTAGCTACCCATACAACTGTCCCAAATGATATTTTCTTGTACCAGATACCCAAATATCGATTCTTGGAACTACCGGGGCTGAAAAATTGAAGTTCGAAATCTCCACCGGCTGACGTGATGGTGTCACCATCTCTAATGATTTCATTTGCTCTGCTGGTGTCTACTGCTGCAGAAATCTTGAACAAGGTGTAGCAGAGCAAAATGTTGGTAACTGTTTCCATTATCTTTTTCTCATTCCTCTCTTTTCCACCGTACTGTAAATATAGCTTAACTAGAAGCTCTGTTAAGTACTTATTTCTGAAAATTAAATTTTATTGTTTTATTTTTGAGGCATATTGTGTATCGAAGTAGCTTACTGACTTTTTTTTTATGGATTGACATCACTAAAATCTCATAGCTTATACCCCACAACTAAGAATTAGTACATAGTGAAGTGCAGAGATGCATATAAAAATAATCTTATTTCTGATGATGATTCAAACTCAAATTTCGTATCCAATCCAATGCATAAGAGTCTTAATCATTTATTTCTACTAATAAATTCGAACATGGGACATATCCGAATTATTTCAAACCCATAATAAAGGCAAACAATCTATATTGTTTTATATTTTTTTTGAATTTTTAGGTTTTCTATTTTTTTGTGTTTTTCTAATTTTTCATTTTTTTTCGATTTTTTCTATTATGTTAATACTAGTAAAACTCCCCCATACCTAAATCATGCATTGTCCTTAATGTATGCAAATAAGAGAAACATGACAAAGTAGAATGGTGAGAAAATACTTGATATGGGCATGATGAAGAAAAATACCTATTAATATACAACATGAACAACTTACTTGTATCACAGACCGATAAGATGGACCACTTCTTCTTTGGGATCAAGATGCTCAATTACCTTAAATTTAGCATCTTCACATAGAGGTTTTGTTAATAAACTTAACTTTTTATGGTAATCTTTTGTGGAACTCTTACAGAAACTTGCAAGTTCTAAGGAAAAGAGAATTTCCTTATATGATTCTTGTGAGGGCAGATTAATGACTAGGTCACTGCTAGCTTTCAACTTTAATTATCTTAAACTGAGTCGTACTCCAACCAATGTCCTCCCTATTCTTTCTAGGAACAACTAACAACTCTTCCTCTTGTGAAGGTGACTCAGAAACAACTATAACAAGAATCAAAATTAGATGGTTCTAGACATGTGTATTTTAAGAGTATCTGGAAAAAAGGTTTGAGTTCAAATTCTGGTGAACTTAGCTCATCTGTTTCACTTGCTTTTGAATATTACACAGAAAAAAGATCTAAATTATCATTAGAAAGAGGAATGGTGAAATCTAACAATTCATTGACCTCATCAATACATTCAATTTCATCCTTATTTTGACCAACATGATCTAAGCATAAGCTTAAAATATCATTAGTACCATCATCATTATTTTTAACTTCTTCAATTGGAATAGTCTCTAAGGTTTCACTAGGAAAAATAGTTCTCTCTTCCTTACTTATTATGTACGCTAATTGACTTACTTGAACTTCTAGCTTCGCTATAGCTTAAGCTTGAACGTTAACACGTTAAGCTTGAACGTTAACACGGAACGATTGACTATCATGATTAAATGATTCCACAAAAATTTCTTGTGATCTCAATAATGCTTCAACACCCTTTTCTATAGAAGTCAGTCTTTCATCACTTTTATTATAGTCAGGAGGATTCATAGGCACTGAAATAGAGTTCATGTATGGGTCAAGATAGGATGCTTGAAAAGCTGGTTGAGGAATTTGATGAGAGCCATATATTGGTGGTGGCATCATATGTGAAGGTTGGGTGAAATGGGTTGGATACTATCATTCTCTAAGAGAGATTTTGGCTGCGGCTGCCATGTCTAAATCTGGCTCTTTAACTTCTTTTACGTGTTATTTAGTAGGTTAAGAAAACTCAAGTTGTCGAACAACCATAGATGTTGAAAAGCCAACATTTACTAACTTAGAAGTATGGTCTCCAACCCAAGTACTTTGCATACACAATCAAAATGAATCACGTAGCACGTAAGAAGCAATAAAAACAAAAGTAAACATTCAAAAGAAAATGGAAAATAAAAAGAAAAATCCTAAATCTATGTTATTATACAAAGAAAATATAGACCTTGCTCCTAACTTTAAGGCTGTACTAAGATTCAAAACTCTAAAAGTATATGAACCATACGGCCAGGCAACCGGGAACCACTTCCTTATATAAAATAAGGCCCCAATTAGACAACCCGGCTTTCTAATCACCGACGAAAATCCGGATAATTAAAGATTTGATTTTATTAAGGGAATGGAAATGCAATATGAAAGTATTGTGGTTCGTGGGCCAATGAAAGGGTGATGAAATCCCTTACCTTATCTTGTAAATTGGGTGGCGCCCTTAAGATTAATTAGATAATGCAGCATACAAGAGAGAAAGAAAACAAAGAAAAGAAAACAACTATGGATTCATTATACTACGTGTTCTAATCTAAAGATGAGAAAAAATTTATATGTACCTCTTTCCTTTAGCAATCACCACAATTTATATGATGGAAAGAAATAAATATGAAAAAGAAAAGAAAATCTAGATGATGTAATCCTAATGTAAGTGAATGAATGATGCAGGAACTAGGTTTTTAACTACTAATTAACTACTCAATTTTTTAAGTTTTCCTTTATTTTTTAACTTTTTTGGCTTTTTATATAAGTGAGAGAAACAAAAAAGAAAATTAGGAAAATGAGATACGGAGTACCCGAAAAGCATCTTAAAAAATTATTAATTTATAAAAAACAAAGGAAAACTAATCCGAAGAATTAAAGGTCAAGGAATGAAAATAATATGTCCCCGGCAACGGCGCCAAAACTTGATGTGTTATAAAATTACTGCAAGCGCACATTGTTTAGTTGTAGCAATTACAGGTCGATCCACATAGACTAATAATTTCAGATTCCTTAACAATTAATCCATGCGAACTAGACAACTAATTTTGAAAAGAGATTTTTAACTAATTATCAAATAATAAGGAAAACCTAGAAATCCGAATCCATTAATGTTAGATATACCAAGTGATGATGATCAAATTTGTATAGTCAGTGAATTGTTTATACTTGTATAGATTCAATAAGACTAAGTCTCTTTCACTAAAGCATATAAAACAAAGAATGAAAGCATTCCAGTGAAAGATTTTCTAGTTAGTCTTAACCATCATATCTTAATAATGATTGTATAGATGATGGTTAAGTGTTTTAGTACAAACAAATGTATTTCAGTCTTAGAACTTAAAGTTCAGTGAGATTCTAGACTCAGTGACAGTGAGAACATTAGGGCCTTAGACTGAGAATTCAGAGAGAAACTCTTTTAGAGAAGCTGAATCTCTTTCACTGAAAGGTATACATGGTGACACTGAGACTGGTAGATTCAAAGTTTCAATGACTGGGATACAAGACAAAGGAAATTAATGCAAAGCCACTTCTTGGGGATCAAGTCTACATTGGGAAGATACTTATCTGAGCATTAGATTAGAATATCTATATTCTGGTAGAACAAGACAAAGATTTAGTGCTTTATGTTTTGGGACCACAAAGGTCAGCAGTAGCAAACAAAAGCCATAGTTACTAGAATGGGAAATAGGCAGTGAGAGCATGCTTCTCTTGTTCCAGTCTTTCTTAGAATGTTTTCTCTATATAACTTGAATTATGTTTTACTTTCTTTATAAGTTTTTCATTCAGCTACTTCGTGGAGAGAGATCTTTTGTAACTGAGTGAAAGACTTAGAAGCTCCAATTTGGGAGAGGTTACTGTAGCCTTTAAGGGAAGGAAAAATCCATGTCGTCATCAATATAATTCATATAGTGTTGATAGTTTTGTTGTGTCTTTACATTCAGTCTTTCATTTATCTTAGTTAGATTCAGTTCATTATTTTATCGGTCCAGTTCCTTGTTCATACTGTTCAGTCCTTTGTCATTTAGGTTGAAAAAGTTGAAAATGCTAACACTTGCATTCAACCCCCTGCAAATTGTTTAAGTGACTCATTTACATTTAACAATTAACTAATTACAATTAATATTCAACCTATTTTAGAATTAATTATCTAACAATTATCTCTTTCTTTTAAAAGATTATGAATACTAAGTAACGGACAAGCATATATTATGAAAATAAATTATCTAACAATAACCTTAAAACTTCAAAGAGCAAGCATATGCTATGAAAAAATAACTGTTAACAATAATATTTCAAAATCTCTATGCCAAGTATTATTCATAAATTAATTAAGCATGAAAAAATTAAAACGAGAATAATTCAATCAAATAACTAATCCCGAATGAGAGAATATATATTAATTATTAATCAACTAACTTCATCTTCATCCTAAGCGAATAAATTAGCTAAACATATCTTTAACTAATAGATAAATATATATTACGTACCCAGGAGAGAGATATAAAGCTTAGAAACTAAAACTTAATCTGACTTCTATTAAAAACTAAACAAAAACAAGGTAACAACTATATATAATGGAGCAGTAGTATATGAATATCAAAAACTAAGTAATTAACAAGAAAATAAAACTAAAAAGTAATAACTTCCTTGATACATGAAGTAGGCAGTAGCGTGTGATCGATGACACAATAATTGTAAAAAAAAATAAAAGAGTACCTGAATTATAAAGCTAAACTAAAGTCGGAAAATAGAATCAAAATTAAGCTAGATAAATTTTAAAATAAAGAAAGAAAATTCTAAAATAAGTAAAATTTCGGACTCTTAATTTAGGTTTACAAGTCTATTTATATAGAAAAATAATTAGGTTTAATCCCTTCTACTTTTCCTAATCTAAATTGAGATATCCCCAACACATGGCACGTACTAAGGCTCCGTAAGTTCTACCACCAGGCCTCTTAGTGTCTAGTCTTTTTACATTATCTTTGTGTACATTTTGCCAATTTGTAGGGCATCATCGTTTGGTAAATTTGTAATAGGCTATGTATAGTTTAGATTCTATTACCAAGTTATCAAAGGGTTCGCACATCATGGGTCCGGCCGCTATTGGAGCACATCATCGTCTCAGTTCATTTTTGGGGGTACGACCAACTAAAAATCAACCAATACAAGCTCAGTGAGATCGGACCACCAGGTCTCAGACGGGAGACATAGGGATCATAGTCCCTTTAGTCCTACAAACACAATCAAGGGGCATCCACCACCCTGATAAAGGTGCACGGACCCCCACAGACGGACGATAGAGGGATCATAGTCCCTTAAGTCCTACAAACACAAAGGATATCCGCCACCCTAATAAAGGTGCGCGGACCATGACCCACAGACGGCATAGGGACCTCTGTCCCTTAAGTCCCAACAATTATCCATCGCCTAGTTAAGCGCACGAATACTCTACCACTCTAAAACTTTAAATAAGTTGGTCTTATTAAACCTTAGGCAATTTAACCACTCTAAAACTTTAAATGAGTTGGCCCACTTTATTAAAGCCTTAGGTAACTTTCTCTTCTTTTTTTTCTTCTTTTCCTTCTTTGACTTTCTTTTCTTTTCCTCCAAATTTTGAAATTCTTCTTTCATTTTCCAATTCAACTTCCGCTTTTATTCTACTTTCCTATAATAACATGTTAAAACCAATAATTAGTAAAATATTAATAATAATATTATAATAATATATATAATATATGTAAAAATATGAACCTATCAAGATCTTTAAAGAAAACACATCAAATGATTGTATAACTTGTTTTACGCATATGTTCTACTTAGGTGGAAGAATGCCATTAATATATAGAATATTAATAATATAGGTGAAATAGTGGTGCAGCGAACTGATCAAACTATATATGATGGTGCCTTCTAGTTTACAAACCAGTTTAACAAAAATCCCCAATATACAAAATCTACTCGGCTTACAATGATTAGTAAAAAAAATTATAAGTGGAGCTCCATTTGAGAAATTCAAAAGCTATGCATTCAAAGAAGCGATCATAGAGTAATGCTTTATAAAAAGAAACTCTGCATTCTATCAATTTGATCAGTGATGACAATGACAGAACTCTTTTGCCTGTGTCTGGTTAAAATTGCTTTGGGAACTTGGCATCCATTCAAACTTCTTGGAGACAGATACCCCTTTGATAGCATTAAAAAATGGGAGGCACCTCTTGGAAGACTTAGAGATAAACCTTCGAAGTGCTGCAATACATCTAGTTAAGACCCGAGCTTACTTCACGGTTTTACGTGGGGGCATGTCATGAATAGCCTTGAATTGATCGGGGTCGATTTAGATCCCTCTTTCCGTGATTATGTGATTGAGCAACTTTCCTCTGGGAAGCCGAAACGAGCACTTAGTGGGTTAAGTCTCATGTTGTTGGCTCGAATTCGCGAAAAGCTCTCTTGGAGATCGGGCACATGGCCACTTGAACGAGCTGATTTTACAGTCATGTCATCGACATAGACCTCCATATTTCTACCAATCTAAGGTCGAAAGATATTATCCATCATTCTTTGGAAAGTTGCTCCCGCGTTAATCATTCCAAATGGCATGACTTTGTAGGCAAAGACCCCCCTATGGGTAATGAAAGTTATCTTTGGGTCATCTTTTGGATCTATTTTTATTTGGATATACCCGAGAATGCATCCATAAATGATAGCAAGGCATGACTTGTATCGATTAACTGGTGTATGTTGGGCAGTGGATATTAATCTTTAGGGAAAGCTTTCTTAAGATCCAAATAATTAATGCAAACTCTCCATTTGTCGTTACTCTTTTTAACTCAGACCACATTTGCTATCCATTCGGGATATTTGATCTCTGTAATAAAGTCAGCCTATAGGAGGCGGTCGAGCTCCTCATCGATAGCTTTCTGTCTTTCAGGTGCCACATGATGCGTCTTTTGCCTCACTGGCTTAATATTGGCGTTGATGTTGAGTTTGTGGCGGGCAATTGATTTTAGGATCCCGGGCATGTCCTCTGGGCTCCAAGCAAATATGTCCGCATACTCCCTGAGCAGGTCGATGAGCTCTTTGTGAATGACTTGATCAAGGCCTGCTCTCATTTTTATTGTGTCCCTCGGTCGAGAGGGGTCGATCACGACCTCTTCTGTTTCCCCTGAGGGTGTTATCTCAGGGGTTTTGTCTTCATTTTGTAAGAAGCTTAGGTCGTGTTCTTCGATTAACGTTGTCTAGATATGGTGTTCCTATCGAATTTGTTTTCCCTTGGGGAGAATAGTGTTAAAGTAGCATTGCCTAGATACAGCTTGTTCGCCCCTTACCTCCCCAACCCCGAATTCAGTAGGGAACTTCATCTTAAGGTGGCCAATCGATGTGATGGCCCCTAGATCGACCCGAGTTGATCTGCCAATGATTGTATTATAATTGGAGGAAGCATTGACCACATAGAACTTAACATTTCTTCATATTTTAAGGGGTGCCGTCCCAAAGAGGATTGGTAGGTCGATGTTGCCCACGATGGGAACTGCATGACCTCCAAAGCTATAGAGAGGAGACTCATTCATTATCTCTAGCTTTTTGTCCTCGAGGTCCATTCGCTTATAGGCGTTCAAGTACAAAATGTCGGTTGAACTGCCATTGTCGATGAGGACTTTTTTGACAGTGTTGTTACCCATTCAAATTGTGATTAACAGTGCATCGACATGGAGTCAAATTAGCCCTGGGGAATAGTCGTCACCATATAATGAAATGACAAGACCAGGTTGGCCTCGAGGCTTCTTAGGAGGCCTATCCTCAACATTAGCTACTTGCCTAGCATAATTTCTTGTAGCATTATTAGATTGCCCCCTAGCAGTCTGTCATCCGAATATTAGGTCGATCATTTAAGTACCCGAATATGGGTAGGGGTCGGATAGGGGCGGGGTCTGCTCAGCAAAATGAACCAGGCTCCCATCCTTAACTTTTTTTTCGATATTATCTCCCAACTGTATACATCCTCATGATATTCGTAATACTTGTTTCCCTTGTGGGGTCTATCTATATTCATGGGTCTAGGCCCTCAATAATTGTTGGGGTCGGCCTTTAAGATCACCAGTATGGTGGTCTTATCAATGTTCAGCTTAGTATACTCCCTCTGCTTTTGTTGCCAATGCTTATTCTGTTTATCTACAGATCTCATACTTCCTGGGTGGATTTTCTTATCTAAACTGCCACTTGGGGACTGGTGGGGTGGCGTTAATAGCGGGAGTAGCTTCCCTCGACTAGATTCTTACGTTCCCAATGGCCTCTTCGAGAGTAAGATGAAGCTCAACAATTTCTAGTGATGCTTGAAGTGTTTTGGGGCTTTTCTCAAAAAATTCCTTGAGGAGAGGCCCATGCCTGCGTCTGTCGATCCCAGCGACTAGATAGTTTAGAGCTAACTCATTGACCAGGTTTGGGATTTGGGAAATTTCGTCTCTGAATCTGGTCAAGAAGTCTCTCGCAGATTCCTTTTCCTTTTGGATCCCATTCATCAGCAATGTAGTTATCTTTCCACCCTTATGGTTACTCGAGAACCTTGCTTTGAACTTGTTTGTCATAGATGCCCATGAGTCTACTTACCTCGGTGGGAGGTTAGCATACCATTGAAGTTTGTTCCACTCAAGCACGTGTGGAAGAATCTACATTTCTTGGTCTCATTGTGGCTGAAAAAACTCATCCGACCATGGAAGATGTGGAGTAAGTTATCAGGGTTTTTCGAGCTATCAAAAGGGTCGATAGGGGGACTTTAGCCCTCCTCTCAATCTTAGTCAATTCAATTTCTTCGACCAGGGGGCTCTCTGAAGGGACTTTGATGCCCGTCTGAGAATCCATGTACCTTTTGCAAGCAGCTAGATCCGTTTGCATCTTATGCATCTCTGGGGAGGGATCTAGTGTTCCATGAGTGCGAGGGTGATGACAGGGTCTAACCTCATCATCGTTGAGCTTGACACTTTATTGTCTAGTTGGATTTTCTGGATCTTTGAAGCTCGAAGAAACATCGTCCATCTGGTATTCGAAGCTAGAGGAGTTGTTTTGTTCGAGCCAAACCTCCTCTTAGAGCAGGTAGAGCTATTTTTTCTCTTGGATTTTCTCTTCTAGGATTCGTTTCTGCTCTTTGAGGGTCTTGAATTCATCGTCATCCTCGAGGCAAGGGATTAGTGGAGCTCCTTGCGAGGCTGCTCATCCTTTTTTTCTAAGTGGAGTCTAACATCGCTGCTAAGAACGAGCTTGTCATTAAACACCCTGACTAGAGATCTCTGTTGCTTCTACGGGCGTTTCCTCTTTGGAGGAGCACTGAACTGCGTCATCTTAGAGTCCGGGGTAGGTTTTCTCACACCTACCTTCTTAGGAACGACGAGGGTTACAATATTACCCTCGCCCTCCTTTTCTGGTGGAAACGTTAGCTTCGGCAAAAACGCTGGGTGGATTTCCCTTCGGGTTTTTCCCGTCGAGAGATTTCTTCGACGTTTCAGTGATTGAAGCCATGAATCTTACTCAACTTTTTCAACAAGCAACTACGGAGATTAAAAGAGAACCAGATTTGAAACCGAAATTACAAACTAGATTAGTTAGAAGGCCCTCCTTCTAGCGCCATTATTCGGGCGTAGAGGATTAAGTCTTCTATAAACAATATTCAATGTTCACAATTATTATTCAATATAGAATTACTACATCCGTACATCAATGGAGGTATCCTCCTTTTAGCTATTCTAGAGTGTGTGTGTTCTAAGATTGTGAACCCTTCTCTTGGAGGAAAAGCTTTCATTTTTTAGCGCTCCCAAAACGCTACTGCCACATGTCTGCACCTCCTTCCTTGGAGCTGAAATCCTCACCCTCCAATCAACAGGAGAATTTCCCTTTAATTGAGTGCTGGGCTGCTCTTCTTGGGCTCTTTTTCTGTCCTTTGGACCTGAAATACAACCATAACCGATATACTATTTATGCCCCAACGAGCCCTATTACGCGCTCTGGGCTCTCGTCCTTAAATGTTGGATCATGGCCCAACATATAGTATTGTATATCTGTGTGCATCTGTTTTGTGTGGCCGATAGGTCTTTGACGTAATTCTTAAAAAAGTCACTGTTACTTGACAAATGATGTCTGATTGTGTTTATTTGAAATTTGAATGTCTCTGCTTGCAGATGCGAATGTGCATATGTATGTATATGTTACAATAAGAGTTTGGTGAACCCAATTTGTAATTGGGGTCTTCCTTCTTATTCTGAACCCTAAACATTTAGTCCGGTAAATTAATTCGATAATTAGTAGATAATCATAATATACTCTAACGTAAAGATGACTTAATTTAACGTATAAGTAATTCTTGTTTAATGTAAGACTTACATTGGTAGAACGTTAACATCTAGTATTCATATATGTAGGCTTCAATGTCTCAAAGGTTATTTTACTAGAAGCATCCATGGCTCTTTTTTCTCGAAAAAGTGCACAATGTTACGAAATAAACAAGTCATCAAGGTTAGCGAACATATTACACTATGGTCGAGGTAAGATAGTGGTAATAGTTAATGAGTTACACGATGACATATATTGGTTACTCAATAAGTGATCTGATTCTTGTAATTTTCTCCACATAAAAAACCCGGGTTGCGTAGGACGAGGTAGTTCTGTTTTACTACTCAGCATTAGAACCACCTGTGACATAACTGGCCTGTCTTTTGGATCTTCTTGAACACACAATAATCCAATTTGGATAACTCTAGACACTTCATTGATCTGGTTACTTGACGCCAAGATAGCCTCGTCAATTAATCCTAAATGTTTATC
>JAUEJK010115415.1:0-11410 GCA_032274865.1 Eryngium alpinum | reverse complement strand
ATAAATTACACTCGATAAAAAAATTATTACCTATAATCATGCAAAAAAGATAAGTTATATACATATATATAGTATATGATCTATGCATATTATATTAAATAATAATATTTAAATATAAATTATTAAATAATATAAAGTTTAGTCAAGCTCGATAATGCTAGGCTCGGTGTTCGACTCATGTTCGAATAGGCTCGGTTCGATTTGTGTTGGATAAAAGCTCGGTTAAGCTCGATTAAAGTATAGCGAGCCGAGCTCGAGCATATCAAAGCTCGGCTTGGCTCGGTTCATTTACAGCCCTAGATGGGTCTCCCAAATTTATACCCTTTTCTTCTATAATATTTTTAAACTTTTTGATATATAATTTTATATATTTAAAAAATATATTTAAAAAATAATATTTTAAATTTTTTATATCAAATGAAAATAAAAACTTATTTTTAATTTTAAAATTTTTTAAGAAAAATATATTTTATAAACATCTAAACTTACGTGCTAAAAAAACTTCAAATATTATGGAAAAGATGAAGTAGTACGGGTTAAAAAAAGTTTATGTAAAAATATTTAAGCTTAAAATCAAAAGTATAATTTTTTAAATTTCTTTTATAATTTTATTAATATTAATTAATAATTTATAAAATTATAATGAATTAATGAACTAGTTGATCACTGAACTCATTTCCAACTTACAATTGGTCATCAGATTTAAAAAACTTGCAAATAACTGATTAAATTATAAAAGACTTTCATATAAATTTTGACCGTTATAAAAATTTAACGACTAACAGAAATATGAGATGAAGTAGTGACACATAATTGAGTTGTTTATATGTGGAGACATGGTGATACTGTCAACTTGTTCAGTGATCCACACTCGACTCGAAAGAAAATAAAAAATACTAGGTCTGTCGAGTCTTATTATTGAACCAATAAAATATTCCGAATCAGTAATATAATCAAAAAATTTCTTTTGGCCAACTTATTCAGTGTCATAGGCGATAAAAATCTTAATTCAGTGCCGAGCAATATGGTGCATAGAAGATAATATATGCGACGAAATAAGAAGAAATTAGGTTATCAGCATTAAAAAATGAGAGATTTGAAGACAGAAAAATTAGAAGATCTACTACTAATTAAATGATCACTATAAATGATACAAAAAGGGGATGGTTGGTTATAAAATGAGAAGATTAGAAGAAAAGGTTCCCTGTTATAGAGAGCGAGGGTCATACCGCCGTTGTTGATGGAATATTGAGCTCTGAAAAAAGAAGATGGAAGAGGATTAAAAGGGAGTAGAAAGGGAATTTATTTTACATTATTGGAGAAGTGGGGTGACCTTTCATGGCTGAAAGTCTAGGAGGGAGAAAGAGATAGATGTGGTCATGTGGGTAATAATTAATCTTGGATTATTAAATAATGAGAGGTTTTTCATTTTAATTTGACCCATTTGTTTAATATTGGGTCGATTTATAATCTAATAATCTTGGGCACTTAATTGAGTTCCAATCTTAGTTGGAAGCTGATCTATAAGTCTATTTGGCATTTCTTAATGGCAGTCGTAAAAAGTCAACACCAGTGAATGACAGTGAATTTATTTTCTAGTTTAATGACCTATCTACAAGAAAAGAATTATTTAATTATTGGTAGGACCATGCTAGAACATCACCTAAAGTTACGTGCAAGTTGTTCTAAAAATAATTAAATTAAATTAAAAGGAGTATATCTTAGTGTGTAAATATTATATACAATTGTATAACAGGGTAGATATTTATTTTTTGCAGATATACTTAGTTAAGTGCTATTTTATGAATCGAGTAGCTAAATTTTCTCCTAAAATGTGTATAAATTGGGAAGGATGTCTTCTTTAAAATGAAATACAATTTTTTTTTTCAAAATCTCTTTATTTTATCATGGTATCAGAGCCTCGTTTTAGAATTTATTCTTGACGTCTACATATTATTTCACCCATCTCTTCATTTATCTTAATGTTTAATGATAATCCTAACAATCTGATTACACACACATAATGAAAGATTCTACTTTTAAAGAATGAGCTAAAGCAATTCGTATGTCTCTACGAATAAAAAAGAAGAAAGATTTCATTGATGAAACCACAAAATAACCTTTAGAAGAATCAGTCGAACATAGATTGGTGGACTGTGAATTCCACAATTATCTCATTCATATTCAATATTATGGAGACAACTTTACGTTTCACGATCTCTTATCGAAAAAAAGCTAAAGAATAGTGGGATGATATTCATCAATGATTTTTCGTTAGTAACGAATGTACATTAATTTAAAACTAAGGTCTCTAAGTGCAAGCAGAATAGAGATAATATCATGATTCGTTACGGCAATAACAAAAATATACGGAATGATTTCGTCGACTATGATAAAATGTCAATATATACTTGCAAGGGCTGTGTAATTTGAACATAGTTTGGAAAAGAAAGTTAAAGATGAATATTTTCAACGATTTCTTATGGGACTTGATGATGCATCGTATAACATTACACGTTCTATCATTATTGTTATTGATCATCTTCTCAATATGAATAGAATTTATTCATAAGTTACAGAACAAGAACAAGTCATACCGATGACTAAATCATCTGCGTGTGACCGTCATGAAGCAATGTATTTTATTGTTCGAGTCAAACACATTGATGTATGTGATTCGTAGAAGGTGGGACAACGCAGTAAACGACCATAATGTGAGAATTATAAGTGTCATTGTCATATTATCGATAAATATTATCAGATTATTGGTTTTCCAAGTCATTCGAACAAGCCGAAAATGAATAAATATCAAACATGAAAGGGTCGTGATGGATAGGTGAAAATGGATAGGTGAAAGCTAATGCTATTTAAATTCAGGACTCTCTTTTAGCATCAATACTGGTCGTTGGAGATGCAGACAGATTTGATCTAGAAGATTTTATTGCGTAAGATTGAAGTTGGCTGAAATCTGTTATAAACACGTATAAATCTATTTCTGATAATTTCATGCTCGGTAAGACAAATTCTCATTGACTTTGTGATACAGGCGCTTCTCACTACATGACAGAAGCGACGGCCAAATATAATTTTCGATGAGATATTGCACTATGACCTGTTAAATTGTCTAATGATGATCATGTTATAGTAACGGGAGAAGAGACAATGTTGTTGGAATTATTAATTTATAAAGTTATAATATACGTCTCTATTATAAAGTGTAATATGATTCGGTAATTTAATTAACTCAGGATAATATTTATATTTTAAAATTTATTCATTGTTTATGTTCATACAGGATTCCACTTCAGAGATGCTAATTGGAGTGGATGAAGTGCAAGACAGACTCTATGTTTTGAAAAAAAAAACGAGTATTCATAAAGTGACTAGAATGATCATTCAGAACTGTGGCATCAAAGGATAAGTCATCCTTGCAAACAGATATTAAAATTATTATTTTCAGTAATTGGTATTACTCATTTTAATTTAAGACTTTAGACAATTATGATTTATGTTTTAGAGCCAAACAAGCTAGGAAAAAATTTGTTTCTAGTGAAATTAATACAAAAATTATTTTTGATCTTATTCATTGTAATTTACAGGGTGCCTATGGTGAAAATTTTCTGTGTGATTTTTAATTTTCTTTTAATTGTTGTGATTGGTCATTCTCATGCGATATGAGCTTTTTTTATTAAAAAAACAAGATGAGGTCCCTTAGATATTATTTTTTTTAACTATGATTGGGCATCAATTCAGTACAAAATAAATATTATTAGTCGTGACAATGATTGACAATTTATTTGTCTCACTACTTATCTCAAGTAACTTGGTATTATATATTAAACTTCGACGAGCAAAATATCTCAATAAAACAATCGTGTCGAGCGTAAACATCAACATATTTTCATTGTTAGACGAGTATTACATTTCAAACTAATTTTTATATAAAATTTTGGGCTGAATTTATATTAATAACGTGATATTTGATACGAAGTCTTTAGGTGATTCTGTATAGTAAAATACCTTATGTGGTATTATTTGGATAAATACCCTTACTTAATCGTATATGTATTTTTGGTTGTCTATGTTATGCTTGCTGCTTTAATCACTAGATAAGTTCGCAAGTCATAGTTAAAAATATATTTTTATTAGCTACCTATATGGCGAAAAAGACAGGATTCTTTATGATTTAAAATCTATGAATAATTTTAAATTCGGGGATATTAGTTTTTTAGTGACGGAATGTTCCTTTTTTCAAACAACTATTCGAACTTACTCTTGTGTTTGGAACATAATTATTATTTGATAACCTAACTAGGACAATTATTGACTTCCTAATAGTTCGTCATTGTATGTGCCTCATTTCAGATCAGAATCGAAGCTGTTGGATGTTATCATTTATATTGTTGTAGTGAGGATGATTCGATAATTCTGAAAATTTAGAGTATACTATAACAACGTTAATTCGCAGACCACGATAACGATTTCTCTCTATACGACTGAAAGATTATGTTACACATATAACATACGTTTCTTTCTAGCAAGACACTCCCTGTTTTGCAGTGTCATCAAGTACGATGTATCATATCTCGAACTTATATCACTTTTTTTACAAAAAATATATCTTATTAATATTTTTTGGCATGGATCACTATAATAACTCATTATGGGCTGGACCAACATGCCTGAAATTGGACTGCACAGTCAGATATATGTTGAAATTAGTCTTGGTGTAATTCTTCCAACTCATCCGTCAAGTGCTCATTAAAGAACGTGCTAAATATATTAAATTTAACTATCACTTCATCCATGCTAAAATTAGTCATGGTATGATTCTTCCCACTTATGTGTCAACTGTTCATCAACTAATAGATATCCTAACTAAGACTTTATTTTTTAGTACTTTATTTGGTAAGCTCGGTATATTGAATCTACATATTCCACCCTGAGAGGGTTGTTAGTGTATAATATAATATATAACTGTATATTAGAATAAATATTTTTTATAACTAATTTTCTTCATCGATTATGTATAAGATGGGAGGTTTTTTCTTTAATCTCTCTTTATCTTATAGTATATAGTGAATTCTTCTTCAACTTTCACATAGGTTATTGAAATTATTAATTATCTTAATTAAAAAAATAAATTATATAATAAATTTATTTTTCGCATATTCTACAGGTAATTTTATGTTTCTTTTATTATTTACGTGAGATAGTGTAATAATTTTATTTCTATTAAATTTTTTATTTACAAGAATAATAATTAATTTTTGTTGATGCAGATTTTCGTCCCTCGAAGGCAGAGCCCTGAGAAACCTGCAAAAGAATGAATGCGGGGAGATGTCTCCCCAATTCACCTCCGTGATAATCAGTGAAGGGTTTCAGATATATCTAGGGTAAAATGGATATAGGTATGTGTGTAGCGATAAAAAGGTATGTGTGTAGCGATAAAAAATAGAACCTGGTCTTAGTAGCAGGGATCTCTTATAATAATGGATAAATATCAAATAACTAAAGCTGATAATAAAATGAAAATTATCAGTGGTTATCAGTTGGAGTTTGTTATGTTTATCTCCTTATATGTTGAAAAATGTGACACGTGGATACTGATCCGGAATTCGGTTTCTTGCTTGAGAGGCAGTGCCTGGGAGGCATGTGCAACACGTGCCTAACTTCCAGTACCAAAATGTCCCCAGTCATCTCTATATTTAAACTATAGAGATGACTTAATGTCCCCAATTTATTTGCGTAACATGTGCTCGAGAGGTGTTTTTTCTTAATTAACTCAGAGGTGACTGAGAGGCAACTCATTTGATCATGTCCCCAGGTCAATCAGTCATGGTGCTCGGTTATTAATTCTTAGCCACAGTGATGTTGAACTTTGAAGTGGAGTCGGCCATATATAATAGACTTTAATCTTGTTGTCCGAATGTAATATGCCCTGAAACCATTCGTTGGGACATTGATCCTGACATCCGAATATACTACGTCTGAGAACCATTCATTGGGGCTTAGTATTATGGGAGTATGGGCTTAACAATTTCGTTAATCATATGAGGTAGCGTGATACAATCTATGCCATTGGTATACCTTTTGATCTTGACCGTTGCTTGAGCTTTATAAATACCTGGGAAAGAGGACCAACTTCCCATTTGTTTCTTCTGAGTTCATCGCCGCCGTTTTTCTCTTCGACGCGAATAGAGAAATCAGCTACTTTCTTCGTCAAATCCAGCACAAATAGCGAAATTCTGGCATCGCCATCCTTATAGATTTAAGTTTTTCTTTCTTCTTGTTATGAATCTGTCAATGTGGTGCTTATTTTAATTTCTAGGGTTTTGAATTTGTTTCTCTAGAATCATCCTTTAAACTAAGTTATTTGATTAATTTGGATTTTGAATTGACTTTGTTTCATGCTTCCCATCTGTTTGTGCTATAAAATATTAATTTTAGAGCTAAAAATTAGATTTAGGGGCAATTTTCGGTGGCAGCGATGCCTCTGTACGACGGCGTCACTTCGTTTTGCTGGCGACTATTTATTCTCCGTATATATGAATTTACATAATACTTAAATAACAGGTACTCAGGCATTTCTCTTTGAACAAAATCAACGTAGTTTGATAAGGTTAATTGCCCGAATGTTAAATTAGGGAGGTGTATATCCCTTGAGATTCTCGGGCGCCCCTTTTATCTATCAGGCATATTTTCTAACATGTCCGAATGGAGTTTTTCTAACATGCCCGAGTAGGTTTTTTCATTGGGTAAGCTAAGTGTTCCCAGTCACCTTTAAAGTAGGACTAGAGAACTAATTGTCCTAGACCCCTTTAATGAGTTAAGATTTAGTGCCCGACAACTAGTTTTTGTAGCCTCGTAAGTTGGGCTCTAATTAAGACGTAAAGGGATAATCAAAAATAGGTAAATATGTCCGAGAGCTATAAGACCGAATACCTAATTACTTTATTCCCTTGTTTAATTAGTTGTGGTATCGGGCTCATATGGGCCAAGAATTTATACTTAGATTGCTTTTTCTCAGATGGTTACTCTTCTTCCTATCTCCGAAGACAGTAGCTTAACTCCATTAGATGTTTATGAAAATGTTATAGCTACTGACGGCGAGATAACTTCTAGGAAGATGGACAATCCTGAGAACCAGTAAACTCTATCCAGTGATCGCCCCAGCTCTCAACCCATATGGAGGATGTCGGGCCTAGTGGTAGAGAGTTGGTTGAAGTGCCCGAGAACCTCCAGCCAGTAGTGCCCGAAAACCCTAATACAGAAGAAAGTTACCATGATCCTGATGATATTTTCGGGAACGTAGAGCAATTTGAGAACATTAATGAGGTCTCAAGAATAACTCGGGTCAAATTAGAGAAAATAGAGACCGAATACCCTCTTCCAGCTGGATATACGTATATCGTTCCCATATCAGACCAAAGAATTTATCAACATTTAAGGATAGATGTGAAGAGTATTGTCGGGATTGCCAAAGATCATTTGAGATATGGGCTTAGATTCCCCATTCACCCTATGACCCGAGCTGTACTTCTCAGCTTGAATATAGTAGTCGGTCAACTCATGCCCAACAACTACACTTTAATCAATTCATTCATTGGACGGTGTAAGCAGGCGGGAGTAACCCCAAGTTCCGAGCTCTTTTGGACTTAATATGACTTTAGGATTGGGGTGACTCCCGGGCTATATGGTATTGTAAGGAGGTCGGGCACCATCCTTTGCTGCGAATTAGAGAAGAGTAATAAAAGAAAAGAGTGTCAACGGATGTTTGTGACCGGCACCGGGCTTCGAAGATACTCTCTATGGAAGTATATAAAGCCTGATAGGTGGAAGCCTGAATTGTCGCCCGAGGAGTTAGCCGACTTCAAAAAGTTGTCAGACCCCTCTTTGGGTAGCTTATTAAAAGAAAGAGTTCAGGACCCATGCTGGTTAGAGGAGATTGGAAGTTAAGTCCCCAAAATCCTTATAGCTATTACACTTATTGTTTATTTTCATCTTATATGCCCTACTAGCGCTTATTAATCTTTCATTATTGCAGTGGGCAGGAAGGTGAACCTTTCCGTAGTTCAGGCGAAAGCTCGTGCCCGAGCGGCCGAGAAATCAAAAAAGGCCTTAGCCTCTTCGACTGCACCAAAAGTTACCGAGGACCACCTGAAGGACTCGGGCGCCACTCAGGAAGTTGGGAAGACTCCTACTCACCCTACTGCTGCGAGCGGGTCAAAACGCCCGAGAACTAAAGTGGACTTGACTTGTGAGACTGCATCTCCTCCTCCTTTGTCTCTCGGACCCTTTCCGTCTAACTTAATTCATTTTGATGTGCCTCCAAATACTTCATCTCTTAAAGTTGGGGAGGAGCTGGCAGGCATTATGAATTGCCCGGGAGACGAGGATACCTTTGATCAAATATCGCAAGTCCAGTTCAATAAAATGATTCTCGGGCATGTGGCTTAGGTATGTTTTACTTTTGACACCCATTCTTGTATTAGCATGTATCTTGCCTAACTTGATGTTTACTTGTATTTAGGTTAATAGCTGGGTGGCTGCTTCCACCTCTCGGGCGGAGAGGGCGGACAGTGAACTGAGGTGGTCAAGGGAGGCTGCGTAGAGCGAGAAGAAGAGAGCTAATGCTTTGGAAACCAAGGTCCAAGAGCTTGAGGGGCGAATTGAAAAGGTCCGAGAGCTTGAGGAGAAGGTCGCAAGACTTCAACTTAGGAAGGAGAAATCTCTAAGGAGGCTCGCCCGACTTCATAGAAGAGTCGGTCGTCGTGATCGGGCGCTAGCCAAAGAGTCCAGGAAGGCTATCAATGCATCAACAGATTACTGACAGGCAGGTCAAGCCCGAGTTTTAAAGCTGAAGAAGGCTAATGGGCTGGACTATGTAGACTATCTCGAAGTGCTTGAAGATGACCTGACTCTGTCCAATGACGAGGCTCAAGGCGAGTCTTCTCCTCATTCTCATCATGAGGACAAGTCTGAAGACGATTCAGCCCCAAGTGCCGGTGAAGACTGATAGCCCAGGAATACCTGAAGTACTTGTATTTGATACTTTTGAATTTAACTTGTTGGCTATTTTGAATTTATCCTACCGGGCATTCTTGTCCCTTAAACTTGTATTTATTTGCTTACATTTTGCTTGTCGGGATTTGTATTGCGTACTTGTCTATATTCGGCTATTGAACTGAATTATGCCTTTCGGGCCTATTTTGCCCGTTTAACATGAATTTATTCCGAATTAATCATAATTTAGATGTACTCAAGTTCGAATACTTCTCTTCGAAGTACTTGCATATTCTGTAAACCTGTTTTCCATGTTTTACTTGTTTGTAATCATGTTGAACAAAAGTGCATGTCGAGCAATAATTCAAAATGCCTGACTATATGTTCTTTTTGTTAATAACTTTTATATAGACTTGGTCAATCAACTATGATCTCAGTCTTCTTTTAAAAATTTATGGTCTAACTATGAGCTTGGTCAATCGTCGTCAGATTTATATAAAATTATCTGACTATAAAATTATTCAATCGTTGCCAGGTTTATGACAAATTACCTGATTATGAAATTATTCAGTCATTGTCAATTTTATATAAAATTATCTGACTATGAACTTAATCAATCGTTGCCAAGATTTTGCTAAATTTCCTGACTATGAACTTAATCAATCGTCGACAGGATTTTATTGAACTGTCTAACTATGAATTTAATCAATTGTCATCAGGCCTTTATTAAACTGTATGACTATGAATTTAATCAATTGTCGTCAGGCTTTTATTAAATTGTCTGACTATGAATTTAATCAATCATCATCAGGTTTTTATTAAATTGTCTGACTATGAATTTAATCAATTATCGTCAGGCTTTTATTAAACTGCCTGACTATGAACTTAATCAATTGTCGTCAGGCTTTTATTAAGCTGCCTAACTATGAACTTAATTAATTATCGTCAGGCTTTTTATTAAGTTACCACGATAGCAATTTCTAATGAAACAGTAGACAATATATAAAAAGCGAAGAAACACGTCCGTTTTATTCAAATTGTAAACTGCAATATTTCCACAGTTACATATTTCCTAACTATAAAGTAAAAATAAAATGTTTGACTACTTTTACTGAAAATATCTCATAAGGTGGGCTGCATTCCAGCTATTTTTGACAGGTTCTCCCTTCATAGTTTTTAACTTGCAGGTACCAGGCCTAAGAAGTTCCACTACCTTGTAGGGCCCTTCCCAATTGGGCATCAACTTCCATATTTTTTCTGCCGCCAGTACTTCTTTTAGCACCAAATCTCCAACCTTGAACGTCCTCTTCTTGATTTTTGCATTAAAAAACCTGGTTATTTTTTTTGGTAGGCTGTAATGTGGGTTACCACTTCATCTCTGAGTTCCTCCAAAAAAAAATCTTTGTCTGCCTTGATGCCCTCACCATTCTCCTCCACCTTGAAACATGTATTTCTGTAAGAGGGCATCCCTACCTTAATGGGAACCAACGGATCTATTCCATATGTAAGCTTGAAGGGCGTTTCTCCTGTGGCGATGCGGGGAATAGTGTGATAGGCCCACAGGACAGTATACAGCTCATCAGCCCATAACCCCTTAGCACGGTCCAACCTCTTTTCAATTCCTTTGAATAACGCCTTGTTAGTGCTCTCCACTTGACCGTTTGCTTGAGGGTATCTCACAGAAGCAGTATGGTGGGCTATTCCCCATTTGTTCAAGAAGGCGGTGAATTTTCTATCTGTGAACTGTGTTCCATTGTCAGACACTATGACTTTTGACACCCCAAACCTCATCAAAATGCATTCCATGACAAATTTCTCACAAGCTGCTTCAGTTATGGCGCTGAGTGGTCGGGCCTTTGCCCATTTTGTCATGTAGTCAACAGCTACTATGCAGAAAATTGTTTGTCCCTTTGATTTTGGCAGTTTTCCCACTATGTCAACCCCCCACATGGCAAATGGAATTGGACACAGGATGGGAGAGAGCTTTGTAGCTGGCTTCTAAGATCTGTTTGAGTAAATCTAACATTTGCGGCACTTCTGTTTGTACTCCAGTGCATCTGCGCGTAGAGTTGGCCAGTAGTAACCCTACCTTAATATTTTCAATGCTAGCGCCTTTCCTGCCAGGTGGTCAGCGCAATGCCCTTCATGTACCTCTTCTATAGCTTTCTAAGCCTCATATGGGGTTAGACATCGTAGCAGTGACTGGCTTATTGACTTCCTGTATAGTAGGGGTGATCACGGTTTGGTCTAAACCGACGAACCCGACCAAACCGGACCGATTTTAGACCAAACCAAACCGAAACCAAACCACAATTTACGGTTTAGATTGAATATTTTCAAAACCGATTGGTTTGGTCTGGTCATGGTTTAAGCTTAGACCAAACCATTATCAAACCAAACCGCA